>CM033733.1:29139831-29387885 GCA_019671005.1 Hibiscus mutabilis | reverse complement strand
GTTTCTTTATTGAGGGAGCAAGCCTTAGTTTGGTGGAATAATGTCACTACCCGTGTTCAAGAAGAGGTAAACTGGAAATTTTTCCTCTAGAGTTTAGGAGGAAATACATCAGAGACGTGTTTGTTCAGGAGATGAGGCAGTAGTTCATAAACTTCAAGCAAGAAGGGCGCTCAGTATATGAGTACGAATACGAGTTCAACAGATTGAGTAGATTTGCTTCTGAACTGCTACCGAATGAGGAAGCCATTAGGGACAGTTTTATAGGGGGATTGGACACTCGATATCAGGAGGTTTTAGTGGCTTTTACTCCTCGAGATTTTTAGGATGCAGTAAACCGAGCAAAAGCAATGGAGAATGTTAAAGAAAAAGATGAGAAAGAGTCCCAAGGCCAAAAGAGGAGTGCGGGAACATCTTTTGCTTCGCATTCATCTAAGTGGGGTAAAGGATATTTCCAACAAGGGAAATCAGGATTTTCATCAGCACGAGGACAATCAAATCAAGTCGGGAAGTCTAAATATACTTCGACAACAACAAAGAATTTTGGGAATAAATCATGACCTCCTCAATACAATTATTGCAACTGAAATCATCGAGGAGAATGTCGGAGGATTACAGGAGCCTATTTCAATTGTGGAGAAATGAGACATTTTGTTTGAGATTGCCCAGTTCGGGAAGATAGATCAGTCCAGACCGAGATTTCAGTTGTATATAGGGAGGTCGAGGCCGAAGTGGGTTCTAGAAAATAAACTAGAGTTGTTGCAGGCCAAGATGATCGAGTTTTAGCCCGAGTTTAAAATATTCGGATACATGATGACAAAGATTTTTTGGAGGAACCTGATATTGTTACAGGTACTTTCCAACTTTATGGTAAATCTGTATTTGTTCTGATAGACATTGGATCCACACTCTTATGTTAGTTCTAAGTTGGTTCGGGATAGATGAATTTCTTTAGAACTAACTCATAGTGATGTGATAGCTATTAATCCACTTGGTCAAATGGCTCGGGTAACTAAAATAAGTAGAAGATGTCCACTCGTAGTTTAGGGAGTTTAATATCCAGCAAATCTATTGGAATTGCCTTTTAGTGATCTAGATATTATTTTGCGCATGGATCGGCTCCATACTTATGATGCTACGGTGAGGTGTTTCCAACAATAGTTGATTTTAAAGATTGATGATGGTTCGAAGATCATAGTGTTAGGTGAAGGATCACAATGTTTAAAGAATGTGATATCGGCCTCTAAAGCTAAGAAATTACTAGAACAAGGTTGTGAGGCTTTCATAGCACATGTAGTGGATACTAAAACGATTAATGATGATCTCAGTGCCATTCTGACAGTTCGAGATTTTCCTGATGTATTTCCAGAAGTTGCTAGGGTTGCCTCCAGAAAGAGAAGTTCAGTTTGGAATTAAGGTTATTCTAGGTACTGAACCAGTGTCAATGGCTCCGTATAGAATGGCACATGCAGAATTAAGGGAATTAAAGTCATAGTTGCAGGAATTGCTGGACAGAGGATTTATACGTCCCAGCATATCACCGTGGGGAGCTCCGGTATTATTTGTTAAAAAGAAAGATGGTTCTTTGCGACTGTGTATTGATTATCGACAGTTAAATAAGGTGACAATAAAGAATAAGTATCCACTACCAAGAATAAAAAATTTGTTTGGTCAGCTTAAGGGAGCAGCTGTATTTTCTAAAATTGATCTTCGATCAGGATATTATCAGCTCAGAGTTAAGGAAAAAGATATTCCAAAGACGGCTTTTCGAACAAGGTATGGTCAATATGAGTTTGTGGTGATGCCATTCGGTCTTACTAATGCTCATGCTGCATTTATGGATTTGATGAATTGAGTATTCCAGCTATATCTTGATCAGTTTGTTGTAGTCTTCATTGATGATATATTGGTGTATTCGAAGACCAAAGAAGATCATGATACACACTTGAGAATAGTATTATAGATTCTGAGAGAAAAGAAGCTGTATGCTAAGCTCTCAAAGTGTGAATTTTGGTTATCTGAAGTAGCTTTCTTGGGACATATAGCTTCAGCTGAAGGAATCAGAGTGGATCCCAAGAAAATACAGTCCATTATAGAATGGAAAGTTCCCAAGAACATTACTGAGGTACGTAGTTTCTTGTGACTGGCTGGATACTACCGCAGGTTCGTGAAGAACTTCTCAATGATAGCGGCTCCAATTACAAAGTTGTTGAGAAAAGATGTTCCATTTGTTTGGACTAAAAGGTGCCAAGAAAGTTTTGATCAATTGAAAAAAAATTGATAGAAGCTCCAATGTTAGTGCAACCGGAGTCTGGTAAGGAATTTACCTTGTACAGTGATGCATCTTATAATGGATTGGGATATGTACTGATGCAAGATGGAAAGGTAATTGCTTATGCTTCCCGACAATTAAAGCAGCATGAAAGTAATTATCCGACACATGATTTAGAGCTTGCTGCAGTAGTGTTTGCTTTGAAAGTGTGGCGACATTATTTATATGGTGAACATTGCCATGTGTATACTGATCACAAGAGTTTAAAGTATTTGATGTCATAGAAAGAGCTAAATTTACGGCAACGAAGATTGTTAGAGCTGATAAAAGATTATGATTTGATCATTGATTACCATCCAGGCCGAGCCAATGTTGTGGTAGATGCATTGAGTCGAAAGACATTTGCTGCTTTGAGGACTTTAATGCACAAATAGAAGGACAATTAGATGGTTCTTTATTAGTGGAGTTGCGTTTGAGATCATCATTGTTGGAAAAAATCAAAGAAAGTCAACATCGAGATGAAAATTTTGTATCAAATATGAAATAAGTCGAATCGTGTGAAGATAAAGATTATGAAATCAAACCCAATGGATGTCTTTATTATAAAGGTAAAGTGTACATTCCTGGAGATGCTGAATTGAAGCAAGATTTGCTTACTGAAACACATTATAGTCCATTGACTATGCACCCTGGTGGAAACAAGATGTATCAAGATCTGAAAAGTCGATATTGGTGGCCCGACATGAAGAGAATGATATCAAAATTTGTTGCAAAATGCATGACTTGCCAAAAGGAGAAAGCCGAACAGCAAGTGCCTTCTGGAAAGCTGCAGCCTATTTTGATTCCACAATGGAAGTGGGATAAAGTTACGATGGATTTTGTGATAGGATTACCCTTAACTTCCAGCAAGAAAGACTCTATCTGGGTGATTGTGGATAGATTGACTAAGTCAGCTCATTTTATACTAGTTCAGGCAGATTATCAGATGAGTAAGTACGCTAAGCTATATATTAAAGAGATAGTTCAACTACATGGAATGCCGATATCCATAGTGTCTGATTGAGATCCAAAGTTTACATTAAGATTCTAGAAAGTATTGCATAGAGACTTGGGGACACGACTGAACTTTAATACTGCATTTCATCCTCAAACTGATGGTCAGTCAGAAAGAATAATTCAGATACTTGAAGATATGTTAAGAGCTTGTATAATTGAATTTGAAGGATCATGGGAAAAGTACTTGCCATTAGCAGCGTTTGCCTACAACAATAGTTATTAGGCAATTATTCAAATGGCACCTTATGAAGCCTTGTATGGTAGAAAGTACAAATCACCACTAAACTGGCTTGAGTTACATGATCGAAAGTTGATTAAGCCTGATATGCTGCAAGACATGGAAGAGAAAGTCAAGATTGTGCAAGCCAATCTTAGAAAGGCTTCCGATCGACAAAAGTCATATGCAGATTTGAAAATAAAAGATATTAAATTTGAAGTTGGAGAAACAGTATTCTTGAAAGTTTTTCCGTGGAAGAAAATAATGAGATTTGGTCATAAAGGAAAGTTAAGTCCTAGATATATTGGACCGTATGAAATTTTGAAGAAAGTTGTTCCAGTAGCATATCAGTTGGCCCTTCTACCAGAAATGAGTAAGATTCATGATGTTTTCCATGTTTTGGTGATTCGAATATATAGATTGAATCCATCTCATGTGATTACTCCTGAAGAAATTGAGCTATAGTCAGATTTGACCTATGAGGAGGAACTGATCAAGATACTAGCCTATGGTGTCAAAGAATTGAGGAATAAGCAGATACCATTGGTGAAAGTTCTTTGGCAAAATCACAAAGTGGACGAAGCAACATGAGAAAGAAAAGAGGCAAATGAGAAGCAATATCCGCGCTTGTTTAAAACCGGCATGTATTGAAAATTTGAGGATGAATTTTCTTAAGTGGAAGAATTGTAACACCCCAATATTTGTATAGTGACTAAAACGTAAAATTTCAAAGTTTGGTGGTTAAAGTGAAAGGTTAGGAAAAGTTAATGGATCAATATGGTAATTTCCCCAATAAGTAATTATATTTAGTAATTTTATTCAGTATAAGTATGAATTACATCGAATTAAGTACCTTGATATCGGTTTTAAGAATTGAGATAGGAAAAATGTACTGAAATTGGATCTAATATAATTGTTAAGCGTGCTCAAGCCAGAGAAATTTTAAGATGGGTGACTTATGGGAAGGTTACATAAAAGTGATTTTAACCGATTTAGATCGATATTTTGGATTCATGAAGAGTAGAGAAGATTCATATGGATTATCGATTAAGGAAAATCACAGTAGAGGTATTTTATGAATATCAGGAAATTAGATCGAATCAAATTTTAGAGATTGATCCAAAATGCTATGGAAAAGTTATAGAATATTATTTTGGAATATTCTATTATGGTTTGGTCGGATTTTAACTAAATTAGTTGGATTTTTTGCAAGAAAGGTTAATTGGTGAATATTAAATTAGTTGGAGGACAATTAGGACTTTTCACCCTTATTTTATTAAAGTAATTGGTTATTTTTGGATAAAATAATATAGGTGTTGGAAGATGATTGGTCGTAATTCAAGGCTATTATGGTCTTTTGACTATTAAGTTTTTTTATTAAAATGGTGTATAATATGCCATTTGGCATAATTAAAGACCAAAATTAGAAAAAAGTCATCTTCAACCTCTAGCAAGGCTGCCGAATTGCTCAAACAAGATTCCGATACAAACTGGGGACGTACGAGTAATAAAGGGAAAGAAAAAGTTTGAGACTAATCGAATAGTATAAAAATGCATTGCACGACAAAGGTAAGTGCATAAATATTTTTACCATGATACTTTGTTTTTATTAATTATGACATATTTTATGGTCATATATATTTTATAGCATGATTTATAAATGATCAAGTTATAATACATGTTTTTAATTGGCATTAGTACCATGATTGTTTATAAAGCGTATTAGAGTATGAACTACTCTAATACGATGACGTTTACATGATATGGATTATTTTTGGGTACTTGCCATTATTGCCGGAAATGTTCTATTAATGCCCTTGGTACTAGAATTATGAGTTAGACAATATTGTGGTATACTATTAAGAGTCATATTGCTATTCGACATGTCACTTGTATTCGACACTTTGTGTCGCTTCTATTCGATACTTTATTGTATCGCTTGTTGTCGATACTTTAATGTGTCGCTTGTATTTGTCACTTAATTGTGGCGCTTGTTTTTGTCATTTAATTATGGCTCTCATAAAGGATAGTACTATTTAGTACAAGACTCGAATATTAGTCACTCGACAGTTACCTTGGGCTATATAATTTCACCAGCTAAAGTATGCTTTTATGTTCAAGAAAGGTTATGATATATTTTATGGTATAAATATTCCTACATATTAAAGTATGTATTTAAAAGATTATCATGTTCCGAAAGTATCGTGTAATTGTATATGTTTTTATATAAATGTTACTTACCTTATGCCTCACTAAGTTATACTTAGCGTGTATTTTCGGTTGTACACGTAGGTAATTGGAAGTATTAGCCGGGCGTTGCATCACAAATCTTTTTCGGTGGAGAGTATCATTTTGACAGGTTATTTTCAGTACCTATGGCATCCTGTTTTTATATGTAAAAAGTGGCATGTACGGAATAACTTGTTTATTTGTTCGACCAGTAAACCGGTCGACCTGCCTTGTAATATTTTTGCTTTGATATGTTAAATGGGATATGATATGTATAATTTTAAATTTTTATTTATTTATATTTCGATATGACGATATTAATACTTAAAGAAAATTGAGAAATTTTAATTAACTCTGATTTTTGATAAATAATTATCTTTAAATTATTGTGACATTTCTGACTCGTACCCAGTGTACGGATACGGGAAGGGGTTTACAAAAATTGAAAAGGGCGGAGAGACTAAATTCTGATTAACCCATTTTTAAAATTGCATAGTCTATAAATAGACCATTTCAACCCTTAAACTGGCATTTGGCCATTTTAAAAACTCAATTCAAAAAATAAAACCCCTTTCCTCTCATTTTTTCTCTCAACTGTTCATCGCTGTCTGGGATGAACCAAAAATCCGGTGAGCTTATGTTGTTCCCTCTGCCGCCGGCCGCCGTTATTCGATGCTCGTGAAACCCAAAATCACTCCACAACAGCCCTCTTTCCCGACCAAACCCAAATTCGTCCTCCATTTTACCAAAACAAGCCATATATTTTTTAGATCTAAAAGAATCGAAACCCCAAACCCTTTTATTATTTATTTTTTAAAAATCGAAAGCATTAAAAGTAAATGACTCCCCTTTTACCGATTCACCCAATAAAGGATTATTACCGGTGTGGAGAAAGCAGCACGGCTCAGGTATAACCCTTTTTTTTATTCTTTTTTTTATTATTATGCCCTTTTTTTACCACTGAAGTTCTCATTTTTTATTGATTCCGAATTTGAGTACATAAATGAGTTTTGATTCCAATATATATCATCTTTTCCGATTTGGTCTAGTTTACACTCAAAAACAACATTTATTGCATAAACTATTGATTGATGTTTAATCTGACATTTTCCCCATTTTTATGTTGCTAGGCCATGCTGGTGGTTGAGACCGGTGAGGGGGAGGAGTACGGCGGCACGAGCATCCCGGTGATAAAGCCACGTACCGGGGATTGACTAAAGATGAAAAACCTCTTATTTTGACATATTTATTCTCGGCAGTTTGATTAGATCTGATCCAACGACTGAGATTGCTTGAAGATATACGGTTTAGATGTGATCTTGGGAGTGACGTGGCAGTCTGGGATGCGAACATGTGGCGTGTGGTAATCTAAAGAGTCAGCACGTGTACGCCACGCGCGCATGGGAGACAAACAGTCTGAGCATGTATCTTACACGGCCAATTGGAGAGCATCTCGAATTAATCCAGACCGTTGGATCTGGCTTGATCCAACGATTCACCTTCGACTGCGCATAAGGATAAGAGGAAAATTAGGGTTCTGATATTATCTTAGGGCTAGGGTTTTTTAGGTTCGTGGGTTTGGGCTGGCCGGCTGGGCCATGTAATAAAATATTTATTTTGTGCTTTGTTTATATTGTAAATGGACTTGAATGATAAATAAGCATTGGGTTTTAATATTTAGATTTGTTTTTAATTTATATTATATATAGCCCATTAATAATAATAATAGTACTAACAATACATATAATATATATACATACGTATACACTCAATAAGAACAATGACTTTAATAATACATACATGCAAATTAACATATACACACAGAACACATATATATACATACACATGCAATATATATTAACACACATATATAACAGACATACACAAATAGTCATAAACATATATATTCATATACCATAATCATAATATTAATAATACATGCAAACATACCATACGTATAATACACACTTTCATTCATATGGATAAATAATACATGCATACATACTAACATATATAATAATTACTATAAGTAAGTACTATTACTATAATATTTACAACCCGGGCAAAAATGAGTGATTACAGCTACCCCTCTTTGCTTGTTATTGTGAAACGAGAATAAATCAAAGACTAAAAAGCACTCATTTTGTCCTACTTTCTTGTCCTCGGCTCAGACACTTTTGGAACTTGCCCCTCTTCCTCGGCCAAATCTTCAAGCTTCGATCTCTTCAATGCCCCGAAAGCTTAACATCATGCCCGAAGGTCTTACTGATGGCCTGAAAGTATTATCAGCATGCCCGAAGTACTTATCGGTGGCTCGAAGGACTTAAAATCTGGATTCACGCTGACACGGCTACCAATCTCCCTTAAAATTTGGATTCATGCCAACATGACTACCAATATCCCTTAAAATGATGCCTCAATTTCTACCAGTCTTGACATCAGAATAATGTTAGCATCATGCCCGAAGGACTTATTGATGGCCCGAAGGACTTATCACCATACCCAAAGGACTTACCAGTGGTCCGAAGGACTTATCATCATGCCCGAAGGACTTACTGATGGCCCGAAGGACTTAAGATCTGGATTCATGCCAAAACGGATACCAATCTCCCTTAAAATCTAGATTCACGCTAACAAAGCTACCAATATAAATCTTCAATAAAATCTACTCCTCCAACATAGAGTCAAGATCAAATTCTTTGGTAATCTTCAAATATCTATTTAAAACAAACAAAATGCTTCTAAATTAGCATGCTCCTATCTATATGATGCATGCAATGTAATACTTCTTCTTCTTCTTCTTCGTTATTTTTTCTATCTATTTTGAAATCCTATTCCCTAAAAGGTTATTCTTTGATTTTCTTCACTTCGTCTCTGCAGTATGCTCTTTAATCTTTATTTCATCAATCTTCATTTCATCAATTGAATACCCACGCTCTTATCTCTCTTGCGCGAGCAACTCTCTTCTTCTTCTTTGGGATCTCTACCTATTTTACAAATTCTTTTTCTAGTCCCTATTCTATCCTTATGCAGGGATTTTCATCATTTTTCTCAACATTGCCCCATTCAATCTCTAGGCTCCACTACTTCTCGTTTTTGACCCAACACTCGGAGTCTTCATATGTCTTAATATTAGGGCGGGCAAAATACCTCTTCTCCTTGAACTTATCTCTTCTTGCAACAACTCAGCGGGAACTAACTCTCGCTCCCTATGCTTTAATTCTCATCAAATAAAAAGTTAGTTTAAAAATAAAACTAAAAAAATACCAAACATTTTGAAAACTAGTGTTTGGGAGAAAACTATCTTAAAAATAAAGGTTTAGAAAAGAATGCCAAACATTTCTGAAAACTGATGTTTGAAAGAATCAAAATTCGGAGAAAAATACCAAATTTTTTTGAAAATTGATGTTTGGAAGAAGTAATAAAGATTAAAGAATCGACAAAAATGCCAAACATTTTTGAAAATTGATGTGTTTGAGGAAATGATAAATATCAAAATTCAGAGAAAAATACCAAACATTTTTGAAAACTAAAGTTTGAAGGAAATGGTGAATATCAAAGGAATCACAATTTGGAGAAGAATGTCAAACATTTTTGAAAATTGATGTTTGGAGGAAATAATAAATATTAAAGGAGCCAAAATTTGAAAAAAAAAAGCCAAACACTTTTGAAAATTAACACTTGGAAGAAATATTAAAAGAATCAAAATTTGTAAAAAGGTCAAACTTTTTTTAAAGTTAATGTTTGAAGGAAATGATAAATATTAAAGGGATCAAAATTTGGAGAAAATATCAAACATTTTTGAAAACTGATGTTAAAAGAAATAGTAAATATTGAAAGAATTAAAATTCGAAAAAAACGCCAAACATTTTTGAAAGTTAATGTTTGGAGGAAATGATAAATTTTAAAAGAATCACAATTCGCAGCAAAAGGCCAAACATTTTTGAAAACTAATGCTTGGGAGAAATGATAAATATTAAGGAGATCAAAGTAAGAAAAAATCCAAACATTTTTGAGCATTGATGTTTGGAGGAAATGATATGTACTAAAAGAATCGGGATTAAACATGACAAATATTTTTGAAAGTTAATGTTTGGAAGAAATGATAGGTAAATAAATTGAAAAATGTCAAACATTATGGAGAATTAATGTTAGACTCCTAAATTTTTCCTCATATTTTGTGACCTTATTTCCAACCAGATTCATTCTTCATTTCTCTGGATCACTCAACATATCATGGCCAAAGCCTGCTTTAAGCCCTTGCGCTGTTCGACATGTGAATTTTTGCCCTCATCTTCATCACAGACCTTGATGGGTCATCACTCTGCATTAGGTCAAATAATTGCATCCATCTTCTTGTATTCTGAATCTCATCCTTGAAGTAATACATGAAAATATTTGCTACTTAAAATTGTCAATTTGAAGATCGTCATTCCAATGAAAGGTGTCCTCTAGATTTGTAATACCTCAAAATTTTGGTTAGTGACCAAAATGAAAAACTTGAAAAGTTTAGTGACCAAAATGTAAAATTTTAAAAGTTTGATGCCAGAGTGTAAATTTCAAAAAGTTAAGGACTAAGTTGTAATTTTAAAAAGTATTTAATTTAGTCGTGTAAATTAATAGTTCACCCCAAGAGTGGCATTTTGTGATACTCGGATTTTTGATACGGAGTTTGTATTAAGAGTTATAAAGCTTTAAAGTTTGAGAAAAATCTGGATAATCGGATTTAATCGAATAAATGAGATATCTTTTATGAGATATTTTATTAAAATAAGGCAAGGGTAAAGTGGCCATTTCCATGTCTTATTTAAATGGAAATTAATATGGATCATTGGATTAAAGATTACTTTTCCAGGTGTAATCTTAGCCATTGGATGAAAAATGGCAAGATGATAATTTTGAAGATAGCAAGGGCAAAGTTGGTAATCACTAACTCCTTGGATTGTTTTGGGCCCTTGGATTGGTAGGTAGACATGTGGCTTAATATGGAGCTTTGGATTACATAGGTAAAAAGGTCATTAGACTTTAAAATAAATTTTAAATTCATTTTTAATATATTAAGTAACAAGTGGCTAAATTGGAAAGGAAAGAAATTTCAAGATTTCTCCCCCATTTTCAGCCAAGTTTCAAACACCCCAAAGGTAAGAAGAAAAAATTTTCTTCTTGATTTTTCAAGCTTATTTAGTTGGAATTTTGATGAAGGCATGAAACATGAAATTAATCTACAAGAAATTCTCTATTTTTTGGTACCATTTGTTCATGCTTTCCTTGCTTATAACCTTGGTTTTTTGATTTTGATGGATAAAGGGGATATTGAATTAGGATGAACTAAGGTTAGTTTTTGGTGAATATTATGTTGTGGAATCATATTAAAGCTTGTGTGATGGTTGAAACTACATGGAAATAGTTAAACCCTAAATTGTTTAAAGTTAGGGTTTTGGTAGAAAAGTTGAGTTTGGATTGAATTTGATTTGGGAATGACTGTGAAAGATTTGAAATAATGTTTAAGTGTTAATTGGACTAGTTTGGAAACTTGGAAAATCATAGGGATGATTTCGGCAAGTTGAAAGAATTAGGGGAAAATTATGGAAAACTTTCCATAAATTTGGAAATGTTGAAATTATGCTTTTACAAGCTTTAAAATGTCATTTGGACCATTTTGGAAGTTTGTAAAATCATAAGAACCAATTCGGAAATTTTGAAAAGATTGGGGACCAATTCGGCAATTTGGAAGAATTTAAGGACTAAAGTGAAAAATTATTTTCATGGAAGTATTATGATGGAATAAATATTATAATCAGTTATAAATCTTTCTTTGAGTAAATGTTTGAAGAAATACAAAGTATTGAGGATGAAATGACTTATGCCATGAAACTAATATTTGGAAAATATTAGGGTGTTTATAGGAAAATTATTCTTATATTGTTTATATGTTAGTAAGATACTAACATATAATTTGGAGTATACTTATGGTATTTTAATACATTCGTAGACTGTGAACAAAATCAAGATCGAATTAGCAATCGAGGAAAGGAACGGGACCAAAGTTGAACTTAGTGAGGCTTGTTGGATATTGACAAAGTATAAAGTGTCAAAGTGAGTGCATTTTTTATGCATGGATAATATTATGATTATCATTTGGAATACTTGTGATAAGTCTACCTTATTAATAATTGCTTGATAGTTATATGTTTATATCATGAACTTATATTTGACATATTGAGAATTGTCAAAGGAAGAACTATGATGCATTTGATCACTAGATATATCAGGTATGTATGTTTATGTTATATTTAGGGTATGAACTACCTAGTATTTAATTATATTGCCATGGATGAATCGAATGTGGAATTGGAAAGTATGCCCAAATATGTAATTGAGGTATAGAGTATAGTTGGCATGCCATAGAGTCCAGCGGTTTAGCACTTCGGTGTTGTTTATTAGCACTTAGGTGTGATTCTTTAGCACTTATGTGCGGTCTCTTAGCACTTCGGTGCAGTTTTGACTCGTGTACTCAAGTCCTCAAATTATGTTGGGCAATAATTTATTTGATAGTAAATGGTAGATAATTTAGAGAGTAGGTGAACTATCGGATAATGACAAGGATATTAATAGGATTTACGAATCCGGAATATATTATGTTAATATTTGATTAACATAAGGAAAATAAATGAACAGTGATCAAACTGCATGTTTATTATATTATTGTTATATTTCAAGCATGTTGATTTATGTTAAATAATTATAATGCCTCACTAAGTATATACTTAGCGTGTGATGGTTTTCAAGCATAGGTAGAAATCCCGGACAGGAGTAAGGAGTATCGGTATCATCATCCAGAGGGATAATAGTTGTATCGGTAATTTACATCTTTGATGTATTTTGATTATCTCTAGTTGGCATGTATAAATAATAGTAGCTCGCTTTAACTAATCTAGATATGGTTTGTAATATTAATATTGAGATAAGTGGTAACTTTATAAGGTGGATTATATTAGATTAAAGAAATTATTAGTAATGGAGATCGGGTAAAGTTATAAATTTGATTTTTAAAGTAATCAAGATGATTTTTAATTTAGGCAGTTTTTAGGAAGTTTATTTAATTAAAATGTGTAGTTTTAAATGCCAAGTTGCTACCTAAAAATGAAAGTTATTTGACGGGCTTAAAATTAGAAATTGGATTTACACAATAAAGTGAAATCTTTGAAAATTGTTGTTTATGACTATATTGAGTAGCATAAAATGCGGTTAATCCTTTTGTGACACTCTATACTAGTATTGGATAATAAATATTGGTAAGGGTGTTACAAGATTAGCATACAGGGCCTTGAAACCAAATTTATAATAATAAAGAAAACAAATTAGGAGCTCTGGATATCAAGTGCAAGAGCGTCTCAAATTCAACATTTCAGTGATCATCCCAAACAGAGTTGGTGTCTATAAAGACTTTGGATGTTGTGGTGATTTGAAGTCGTAAATTCCCCTTATATGACTCGGTTCATCCTCATGATCATCGCACTGCTACAAAGACTACTCCTTCTCAATTCTCATTATTTGCTCCGCCCAAGAAAAATGGACTTGTTTAACCATTAAAATTGTTGATTTGAAGATCGTCATTCCAATGAAAGGTGTCCTTTAGATTAGCATATAGGGCCTTGAAACCAAAATTATAATAATAAAGAAAACAAAATAGGAGATCTGGATATCAAGTGAAGAGCGTCTCAAATTCAACATTTCGGTGATCATTCCAAACATAGTAGGTGTCTATAAAGACTTTGGATGCTATGGCGATTTGAAGTCGTAAATTCCCCTTATATGACTCAGTTCATCCTCATGATTATCGCATTCCTACAAAGACTACTCTTTCTCAATTCTCATTATTTGCACCGCCCAAGAAAAATGGACTTGTTTAACCATTAGAGTGCAAAAATATCATTCTAAGAATAGGGTTTTAGGTGCATGTGTATGCTGCCAATTACACTTATGCTGTTGTTTATTTATTTCTTCTCATTCTTTCTCCTCATTCATTTATTATTATTATTATTATTATTATTATTATTATTATTATTATTATTTAGGGAAATCAACTCGTCACAGTCTTTTGTTGCGAGGATAATGATGGAGCAAACAACACTACCCCGGGTTACTCGGCATAGTCATGATTTGAAAATATTGCCATCACTCATGAAGCTAAGGTTTCTTGTTTTGGATGGTGCATTGCAACCTTATTTACTTTTTTGCTTCAGTAGAGTGCCCTAAAAATTTCACACTCTTATTCGAACATGCCTATTACTTGGCTTTGATAATCATAATTCATTGTTATTTTACGCACATATACTCGTATTTCAATTGTCAATTATAATCCATTTAGAGAAGTGTATACTTTTAGAATTTCAATTTTAGGAAACTCTTGTATGGTTAACTTTTGGAGCCTTTTCCTCACCGAATGTCATCAAAGGAGTAGTAATCTTGCTTTGCTAACCATAGTTTTTTAGGGGAAAATTAGACCCCGTCGTTATCACAACATCCAATTGATCTCAGAATCGATGTTACATTTAGCAATTGATATCCAGTGACCTATAAAGGCAAGAAGAAATATACATATATGTACTTTCAAGGCCATTGTATGTTAAGCAAAATACGCTTTTCATTGGAATGAAAATCACCAAACATGACACATGCCTCTTAAAAAGGATCTCTGCTACATTCAGGCCAAAGGTAGTAGACTTGGTTCTATGCATTGCTTCAAAGGACACTTCTAAATGCAAAGATGTCCTACCAAGATGACATCTAAAGGCATGGGCAAAATAAAATATAAGGCTTTATATTATTTTTCAGGTGTTAACTCATATTGGTCTTCTTGGTGTGGTACAAACTTGCCCCCCAATTCTTGCGCCTTCCATTGCTAGATCAATTCTTTGGTCAAAACTCCACTACTAATTAGCTTCTTGATTTCTTCCAGCAACGGTCTACACTTCCTGGTAGGATGCCCCGGTGCCCACATATGGAAATCATATGTACTGCTCAGGTCAAAACTATAAGAAAATGAATTAGGAGAAATTTTCATTAGTCTGGGAATAATGTGGCGACCCTCAACCAGACGAGGAAATATATCTAAAACGGGTACCCCAAATACTTCCAAATCTGCACTTGTTCAGGGAATTTTTCTTGATGGCTCAGAAGGATCAGGGGGCCTTCTTGTTTTGTGATTATGAGTGCTTTGAAAATGACACTCATTTATCTCTTTGTCTCCTTCTATTTCCTTATTGGTTTGGTCCTTAGACTTAGACCCCAGTTTTTCTTCTCAGATAGTGTATTCTATTCTTTCTCCTATCGACACAAAATCCTCAAATCTGTTCCTTGACTTCTCAAGCATTATATTGAAGAAGGGAATAGGAAGCGTCGCATGAAACATGGGAGTCATTTCCTCTTCAGCTATGGGAGGCTGGACCTGGGCTGTTAGACTCCACCACCCCAAACCATAATCCTTGAAGCTCTCATTTGATCTCATTTTCGTTCTCTGAAGAAACTGTCGAGTTGGAGCTACGTCTAAGGCATATATGTATTGACTTAAAAATGTGTTGGCAAAATCATCCCAAGACCGAATCTAACTTATGCTCAATCGGTTGTACCAAACTATAGGGGATCCCACAAACTGTTGTGAAAGTAGTGGATCGGCATCTTTTCATTCTTTATGTAGTCCTCTATCTTTCTACAGAACATGGTCAAATGAACCTTTGGACAACTTATACCATCATACTACATGAAACGAGGAGTCTTGAAATCTGGAGGAATAACCAAATCAAGGACTAAGCAAAGCTCCCTTGTATTGAAAACATCCATTTTTTCTTTTTTTCTTGAGCTCTCTTTTAACTCAATCCTCTAATTGGTCAAGTCTTTGTTCCATTCTTTCTTTCAACTGGTTCTTGAATACTGCCATCGAACCCGTAAATTGTATTATTATTTAATTAATCCATGAAATGCATCATAAATGTCTAAAATGTAAAAAGGCAAACAGTGAATATGAACCACTACGTTTAAAAATGCAAATGAGACGTTGATTCGTTGATATTCTTTTAAGAGGATTTTTATAAAGATAGGATGTCTGTGTACAAAAGATTGATAATATTCTACAGGCATATGTTAGCCACTCTTTTTGGGAGAAAAATGCATACTCGATGCTCCACTTTTGTCTCTTCTCTATTTACTTCATGCTCGGATTATTTCCAACTGTAGCGTTATCAATCTCTGTACATTACAAAATATCTTGTAGTTTATAAAAAAAATCCCCTAATATGGAATATTTTTGAATCAGCGAAATGCATACATGAATGCAATAAGGTATTAGTCGCAAAGTGATAATCGTAGAAAGACTTTCATTGAACAAAAAGGCTTGTTACATCAGATATCAGTCTTGCAAACTTTACAAATACTGATGAGCCCTAGACCCTAACTTTTGGACTTCGTCCAACAAGCGAGCCATCTTCCCTTCATGGTCTAATGCAGGATTCATATTCTGACTCAACAGCATAACTACGTCGGCCACATCTGTTACTTGCTGGGCCACTTTGCGCACTTGAGCGATGACACTTTTCATGTCATTATCTCTCTCTTGTATTTCTCGCTCAGCTTTTCGTAGCTGGAGGGTTACCTTTTTGACGCTTTCATAGCCAGCTTGCTTGTAAGCTTCAGCACAAATCTCACTTGTATGTAAAGAAGTCTTATACTCTTCTATTTGTTTTCTGAGCGTTGTGTTCTCTGTTTAAAATGTGCAGGATTCATTCTCACTCTGCTGCAGACTTGATTTTAGAATCTCATTCATAACTAAACTGCTTTCCAACTCATTCTTGAGGACGCTGCGCTGGCTCTCGACTTCCTCCAACTTTTGTGACAATAATCGAGCTCTATTTTCACTAGCCTGGCCTTTTTGCTTCCAATGCCCAAAATTGTTCTTCAGTTGTAGGATACAGTATTTCGTTCTTCAAAAGTGTCACCCAAGCCAACATTCTAGAACGTATAGTGAAGCTTTTGATGCTCATCTTGTAGACTCTTTAGTTTCTCGCTTAATTATTCTCTTTCCTACCTCAGCTGATTATAATCGAACGAATTCCCCTATTCTGGGATGCCCCCAGATTTGGCCTCTAAATTTAATTTGCTAGAGTGACTCATTTCTATGTTATTCCAACCTTGTCCTGGGTATTGGCTCTATTCTAACTTTTCCCCTCGAACGGTCATCGTCTCATTGTTTAATTTGGGCCTTCCGTCTTCAAAATTCAAAACTCCCATATTAACAAGATCTCTAACTCAGTTTTTCAAAGCCCCACAATTCTCTGTACTGTGACCCAAACTTCCTAAGTGGTAACTACATCTAGCTCGGTTGTTATAAATTTTTGGGTAAGGTGGTTCTTTCAGAATAGACTGAACTGGAGTGATAAAGTTTCTTTCAATAAGCATCGAAATTAGCTTAGTGTACCTCACAAGGATCACGATGTTCATCTTTACATCATTTTTTTCGGGTTTCTTCTGGACCTGCCTATATTTTATGGGAGCTTGACTCAGATATACCTTCCACTAGTTTGTTGATATGTATTACAAAAGGGTTCAAGCTGTCATATTTGCTGATGTTATTTTGCTTGGGAGTGGGATTCTGACCATCGAACTCTTTATCCTGACTCTTGACTAATTCTTCTTCTGGCTCTACGGACCCCTTGCCTTTAGCCATAGCGGTCATCATATTCACCAACTCAGCCATCTATTTCTTCAATTCTTGTACTTCATCCCGCTTGTCTCCATTATGATTGTCAGTTGCCCTATCTGGTTCGAACTCTTCAGTCGATTTTCCCTCTTTACTCTTCTGACGATACTTGAAATTTGCTCGCTTTATCTGAGTACGAGACCTCTTATCCATTATGACTGCCTTCTACAGTGATGGCCACTTGCGAAATAAATACCTTTATGTTTATGAAAAGGTGGTGCAAAAACAAAATGGAAAGGGAAAACACGAAAAGAAGATTGCGTCAGGTTTAAAAGAATAATCTAAATAAATGGTTAATAAGAAGAAACAATTAAAACACTCAAATCAAGCAATTAAAACATTAGCATTACAACGACAAAGCAGTAGAAAGGTAGAATTTTGCATAAAAGAGCAAAGATGACTAGCGTTATAGAAAATGCAAATGATAATCTAAAAATGCAGAAATGAATGCATGAGGAACTAATGTAGGGACAATTTAATCAGTAAATAAGAAGGAAATACATGCTTTTTAAAGAGCTATCAATGGCCTTTTACTTGAAATATTGCATGTGTTTGAGCCCATATAGTTGTATTTAGGAGTAGTTTGCATACATTTTTGGAGTTTATGCTTGAGCCTAATAATTTACATATATTGATGCTATTGATGAGAAAGATAGTGTATTTTAGTGGTGTTTGTGCAGGAAGCAAAGGATTGGAAGAAGCAGTGGAGCGATAGGAGTAGCATTCTCTCGTGATGGACTGGATGCCGAAGCATCGTGTAAAGCTAGAGACACAACTTCCACCTTTGACACATATTTAGCGTGTGGTCCTCTCTCCTTTATGGTCAACTAATGACATAGAAAAGCAAGATCCTCATTAAAGTATTACTTGCACTTTATTTAAAAACCCTAGGAGAGCTGCCTCTATATAAGGTCACCAAGGACAACAATTAACACAAGTTTTATTCGAGGAAATAGCCCTTTGTCTTCTACATCGGAGAACTACCATTTTTGAATGTCAAGAGGAGTCTCCAAGCACCGAGAGCTATAGAGATAGGCTTGAGGATATTGGAGCAATGTAGCACCGACTCTAAGGCACAAGAAGAAATCTTAGGAAACTTTGATTCTTTCTCTGTTGCTTATTTGACTGTCATTATTTATTATTATATTTTGATAGATGTTATTTGCTCAAACATCAGGTAAATACTTTTTGTTGGGTTTATTGTTTAAGATACTTTGTTTTATTATTATTCAATGCTATAACATTCGTTTCTTATCTATTATGTTCACTGAACTTAATGTTTAGTCTTGTAAGAGCTATCGAGAGAGGTCTTTCATTATTGAATTGTGGCTTAATATCGAGAGATTTAAGTTAGACCATATGAATAGTGTAGCTTAAGCTGTTAACTTGAGTTATAATCCTTCTTAGACATAAGATTAGGATTTCAATGGCTAATGTGGGGAAGTCAATAGATAATTAGTTTGTTAGGGTTAACACAGACATGTATCGCCATAACATCTTATTATGAACTTCTAGCTAGACATAGTTTAGGAGTTTATACGAAAACCATGTCGAGTAGATTAGTTTAGTTTCACCGCTATAACATTCAAATGGTAGTTGACATTGTACTTAGCAATAAATCCAACATTCATTCTTATTAGATATCTTTGTGAGTTAGCATCAAATAGTTCGACTAGGCTAAGACCGTGAGCTCTGGATCCATTAAAGGGATGCATCGATGGATCTCCTTCTTTGTCCATTTCTCTTTGTTTTTAATTTCATTATGACTGTGATCTTTACAAACAATGATGTGTTGATGGTTCCCCAGCCATAAACTAATTCTTTTAAGTTGGATGGGGATGTTTTTGCGATGAATGCTTAGTATTTTCAGTTTTTAATAATTGAATGCCTTGGCATTTTTGTCTATTCTGCTAGTGCTTAATTTTCTTCAATTCTTTGCCATACAATAGTTGACATTGCATGCATATTATCCCTTAATATTTTAACAGGCTTAAGAGGTAACGATTAATTGCTAGGTACTAAGGTGAGAAGCTTCGACAGAAAATGTTCAAGCAGATGAGCTTATTTCTGAAGTGAATGTACCCCTTAGGAGTAAAGATTAAAACTTTGCCAAGTTAATTATTGAAAAACATCACTATAGACATATATGTGTTAATCGTTATCAACTTAGAGTGATGCTATTGACAGAGGCAATACTAACTTTAAAATATGCTTGGCATTAAAAACAAGGCTGGAAATAGTGATTGTTGTTTTCACTAAGCATAAATCCAAACATCTCTTGCCAACGCCAACCATCCATCTGAATACATATGTTTTTGAATCCATTTGAATTTTCATTTTTTTTCTTTAGTCATTTTTCTTAATCAAAATCCAAAACCAAAGTCAAACTCACTTGTTCCCATTCACAAGTAAATATCATGGCTTTTAATTCTTGAACAATCCCTATGGATACGATGCTCAGCTTACAGCCATATTACTTGTTGACCGTGTATACTTGCACGCAAAAAGACCTAAACTTGGCATTATTTATAGGCATAGTTACATTAAGTTTTCAATTGTTTTCCGAGTGTTAGTTAGTCGGCACATAGTTTCCAATGCATCAAGTTTTTGGCACCGTTGATAGGATTGGCAATTGATGATTATAGCTTATTAGCTGCACTTAATTTTTAGTTTAATTCTAATCTTTATTTTCTTTGTTTTTCATATTTTAGGCGTGTCACTTGTGCATGACCCGATGCACACATCGAGAAGAACCTCTTTATCCAGTTGAACTTGAGATTGAGAGACTTTTCCATGCTAGACGAGAAGAACAAAGAACCACGATTCATGGTCAAAATCACGATAACAACCATAACGATAGCAACAGTGAACCCGATGTTGGAGGGCAATAGAGTGTAATCAATGTGGTTTAGAGGAGGCCCATCCGTGACAACTTTGCACCTGTTCTAGATGACTTGACTCTAGGTATCATTGTACCATAAATACATACACTTTAATCCAAGATAAAGCATGTCATGTTCAACATGCAAAGCTCTATCTGATAGTTTAGTGGATAGCCAAGGGAGGATACTAGAGAGCATATTTGAGCCTTCATGGAAGTACGTGAATGCTTCAAGCAACAAGGAGTGTATAAAGACGTGCTACGGCTAAAACTTTTCCTTAATTCCTTGAGAGATAGAGCTTGAACATGGTTGAAGAGGGTAGCACCAAGATCTATTGTGTTATGGGAGGATTTTTGCCGATGTTTTCTTCTTCGATACAATCAACCAAACGTTAACAACCAGTTGCGTAGTAACATCATAGCATTCCGACAAAAAAAGATGAATCCATGTATGAAAGCTAGGATGAGATATTGTGCAACTGCTCGATTCACGAATTTCAGGATTGGCTTCAAGTGGTAACATTTTACAATGGTGTTTATGCTCCCACAAGAATGATGATTGATTCTTCTACCAAAGGTACAATCTTAGAGAAAGATCCCAAAGAAGCATTTGAAATTTTTGATTAAGTAGCCAACAATGACTATCAATTTCCTACGGTGAGGTTGAGCACCAAAATTAAATCTTCAGGAACTCTTCACTTGGATGAGTCCCAAAGCGTGGCGGAACAACTTTCTGCCATCAGAAACATGCTCAAGAACGTCCAAACACCATACGCTGTCTGAGATATCAAGGCAACCAATTATGTTTGTGAGCATTGCAATAGGGAACATCATTCAAGTGAATGCCCTCAACAACAAGAATCAGTATGCTATGTATGGAATTACAACCGCAACAACAATCCCTATTCCAACACTTACAATTTTGGTTGACGACAACATCCAAATTTTAGATGAGGAAATCAAGGAGGAAACACCTCCAACACATGAGTTAAATCGAATGCTACAACAGAACCTCTTGGATTCCAATAGAATGCTATGAGAAAAATTAGGGACTTTCCTCTTCTTCTTTCAATTCTAATTCTTTTGAAACTTCCTATATAAATTTTATGTACGTTGCTAGGGTTATTTTGCAGGACCATTCGACAAACCTAAAGAACCAAGGAGATGTGTTGCAGATGCAAGGATCTAATTTTCAAAACCAACAAGCGATGTTCCAAAATTATGGTGCTTCACTAAGAGCATTAGAAGCACAAGTTGGGCAGATTGCTCAAATCCTGAAGACTAGACCTCAAGGTAGTTTACCTAGTGTTACTAAAGTCTCTAAGACTTTTGGTGCGGCGCAATGCAATGCTATTACGCTACGTAGTAGCAAGTAATTGGTCAAAGAAGACAAGTTTTGGGGGGACGCCTTGTTGATTCCATCCTCAACATCAAACCAACTGATGCTACAACATTAACAGACGAGTCACTTGTGCAAGATAAAACCACAGGCCTTGTTGCTGATAGCAAGGAGAGCCCAGAACAGGCTACAACATTGAAGGCACCGCGAGACAAGCCTAGACCTCCACCACCATTTCTACAACGATTGAAGGCCTAAAAGCAAGATGTTCAATTCTAGAAATTCTTGGATATGCTTAAACTATTGCATATCGATATCCCATTCGTAGAGGCCAATGATCAAATGCCTATCTATGCAAAATTTATGAAGGAAATTATGATCAAGAAGTAATCAATATTAAAAATAGGGGACTCCAGTAGCTAAAGGGCATACCGATACGGTTGCCCATGTACCGACACTAGTTATAATTCTCAGCTATGCATACTGATACAACCACAAGACATACCAATACGTATGTGCAATTTTGCACTGATTTGAGATGAGACAGACCCCGCGTACCAATCCTTGAGAACCCATACCGATATAGATTGACCTATAATGACCTCTTGGTCGAACATATGACAAATTGTCTAACATGCCTCAGACATTACACAAACATCATATAACAAGTCTAACTACATTTCCTCAATTAAATAGGCATAGTAAAGGATCATTCACATCATAGCAAAACCAAACAAAGATCCTATAGGCATGATATCTACCCAAGCATGCAAATCATATCCCAACCCCTCAAAGCAAGACTTAAAACCTTATACAAGTCTAAAACATCAAAAGAAACATGTCCAAACAGGGAGTAACCAAAACAACCCTCCCAATTATAGCTTGGTCACATTGCCTCTTATTACTACTAAGTATTTATAAAACTGCACTTAAAATAGCTTCGCCCTTGGATTGCCTCTTTCTTACTCGCTCTCCAAAAAGGCTTAGTTATCTGCATTAATGAGAACGGAGAGCATAAGCATACAAGCTTAGTGAGGGAATCTCAAAAACACTCATCAATGCATTTAAAACCATTTTTCTTTCAAAACATGTAAAGTAACTCATGCCAAAACATCTCATGCTTCTATTGCGATCCATACACATGGCATACTTCTCACCATATAGATAATGCCTCTAAATATTCAACGCAAACACCACCGCAATAAGCTCTATATCATGCGTATGATAGTTGCGCTTGTGCATCTTCAACTGCCTAGATGTATAAGCCACAACCTTTCCCCTTGCATCAAAACACACCCCAAGCCTACATAGGATGCATCGCTATTAACCACAAACTCTTTCCCCAACTCTTGTTGACTCAAGATTAGAGCTTGCGTTAAAGCTTACTTCAACTTATCAAAAACTTGTTGTCTACTCTCCGTCCATTCAAAACTCGCATCCTTTTGTAACAACTATTAACTCCAAGAAAGTAATGATAATACCCTGCTAACCCCAAGAAACTACAAATCTCTATCAGCAACTGTTAACTCATCAAAAGTACTAAATCTTATGTTTATTTCACATTGTCTTTGCTTGCCTTTAAGGTTTCTTAGTTGCATTTAGCCTTAAAATTCATGCATTTGCATAAAGAGATAGGAATTGTGTTATGCCAATGTAAAAGGTTGCTTTGTTGGCATTATTGCAGGCTCAGCAGAGAAGAACAGGTTTGGCAGAGCAAAGCGGTGCACAAAGGAAGGAATGGCAAAGAGAATGTCGAGTTGCTGTTGGTAGCGATGCACCAAAAATTGCCAAAGCATCGGTTAGCAGAGAAAAGGAGTTTGATGCCTGGTCGAGTAGCTGTTGGACCTTGATGACGTCAGCCCTAGGATTCAAATATAGGATAAGATGACCGCATCCCTTATCCCTTGTGCATTCAAAATTCAAATTTCAGGGCTTATCATAGGCTCTCGTGCTTGCATGTTTAAAGAAGGAAAGGAGATCGATCACCAAAGAGGGGGAATGGAAGGGACGATCGGATTGAGAGGAAGGTTGCACCAAGGAGATATGGTTCGACCAGCTTGACCGAGAGCTTGGACCTTGAAGGGATGCATCGACGGACCCCATTCTATCCCATTCTCTTTGTTTTAAATTGTTTTTATTTTTAATGATGATGATGTTGAGATACGATTATGTTTTGGATAGATACCCCCACCATGAACTAAAATTTTCAGCCTTAAATTCCATTTACACAATTTATGGTGATTTTTCAAAGTTACTGCCTAGAACAATGCATTCTGGGCAGATTACACTAGGCTAAATTTTTAGCTTCATGTTTCCCCTAAACAAGATTCTAACATTGCAATTCAACTTATTTTCATGTTCTTACATGTCTGGGTCAGTTTTAGTTCACTTATCTATGTGATCATAACAGGGCATTATGTCCAACCAAGCAAGTTTACACATTTCAACTAGCAATGTGATCAAAACAGTTTCATTCTATGTGACATTTAATTCATACCAATTTAGTACCAAATTTTCCAGCAATCCTAGCAATTTCCAACATGAACATTCAAGTTTCCAGCAACATATATATTTCTTTCTTAGCAATTTAATCACAACATTCAAAATTTCAAAGAATCTTAGAACTAACATCACTATAACATGCATATCTTCCATCCTATTCAAATTAAGCAACAATAACATCAAAATTCAAGATTTTAAACATGAAAGTGAAGTATGAAATCAAGCATTTACCTTCCTATCAAGCTAATTTGATTAACAAACAACTCTCTCTCACTAATCTCTCTCAAGAATCGGCTAGGAAGGTTGAAGGATGAAGAAGTTGATTCAATTTTGATTTTCTCTTTCTTTGATTCAAGCATAGCCGACCAACAAGGAGAAGATGATATCTCCCTTGCCATGTGCAAATTTTGTTTGCCACATGTATTACATTATAGAATAATGGTCCAATTACCATGCAAATTTGTTGTTTCACCCTTGTTTCAGTATGGTCATCTTAATTTGGTACTTTAATTTCTTGGCTATAACATTTTAGTCCTTTAATTATGTTAGCTAATGTTATTCCCTCGATAAATTTCTAATTCTTTTAATTTGGCTAACACCTAATTCAATTAGTTAATCATTTAGGTAGTAGAAACTTTCCTAGGCCTGGTTTAGGGTGCTACAATTCTCCCCTTAAAATAAATTTGCCCTCGAATTTACCTAAATTGAATAGGTGAGGATATTGATCTCTCATCGTAGCCTCAGGTTCCTAAGTTGCCTCTTCCATTTTATGTTTTCTCCATAACACTTTTACCAAGGGAACATTCTTGTTTCGGAGTATTCTAACTTCTTTATCAAGTATTCGTATTGGCTGTTCTTCATATGATAAGTCGGGATTCAATTTGACTTCTTCAGATTCAAGAACATGGGATGGGTCAGATCGATATCTTCGGAGCATGGAAACATGGAAGACATTGTGGATCTTATCAAATTCACTAGGAAGAGCTAATCGATAGGCCATTGGCCCTATTCTTTCAATGATTTCAAACGGACCAATGAATCGGGGACTGAGTTTCCCTTTTCTTCCAAACCGAAATACTTTCTTCCAAGGGGACACTTTTAGCAAGACCTTGTCTCCAACATTGTATTGGATGTCTCTCCTTTTCAAGTCTGCATAGGATTTCTGTCTATCAAAGTCTTGCTTCAATCGGTCATGTATGATTTGAACTTGTTCCTCAGTTTCTATGAGTAATTGAGGTCCCAATACATTGTTTTCTCCTAGTTCAGACCAGCACAAGGGAGTTCTACATTTCCTTCGATATAGAGCTTCGAAGGGAGCCATCTAGATAGATGTCTGGTAGTTATTGTTGCAAGCAAACTCTACTAGGAATAGAGATTTCTCCAGTTCTTTCCGAAGTCTATAACACAAGCACGTAACATGTCTTCGAGTACTTGGATAATTCTTTCAGATTGGCCATCTGATTGAGGATAAAAGGTTGTACTCAAATGCACTTTGGTTCCAAGGGCTTTTTGCAAAGAATTCCATAATCGAAAAGCAAATCTAGGGTCTCGATCGGAGATTATAGCTGTAGGTACACCGTGTAATCGAATCACTTCACGGGTGTATAGATTGGCTAAGGTTTCCAAGCACATGTTCATTCAAACATGGATGAAGTATGTAGACTTTGTGAATCTATCAACAATCACCCACACATCATCATTCTTTCTTGGAGTGGAAGGAAGACCAGTAACGAAATCCATTGTAATTCGATCCCATTTCCATTGAGGGAATTTGATTGGTTGGAGTAATCCGGTAGGGACTTGATGCTCGACTTTGACCCTCTGACAAGTTAAGCACTTTGAAACAAAGTATGTGATAGCCGATTTTATGTATGGCCACCAGTATAGCGGCTTTAGGTCCTTGTACATCTTAACCGATCCAGGGTGAATTGAGAAAGAGCTTTGGTGAGCTTCTTGTAACATCTCGTGTCTTAGTTCTTTGTTGTTAGGAACACATACTTTATCCTTGAAATAGAGGAGTACATTCGACTTGAGGGAGAAGTCAGAATTAGACTCAGAGTCTAGCTTGGGCATGATCTTCTGAAGATCTGGATCAATTTGTTGGAGTTCTTTGATTCTCGAGATTAGACCAGATTGAACTTGAAGTTCAGACAAGAATTTTTGTCGTTTGGATAAACAGAAATAAGCATTGATAGCCAAGGAAGATATAAAAGAATGGAAAAGATCATTAAGGGAGATTTTCGAATAGTTACTTGTAAGTCAAGAAAGTCTAATTCAAACGGTTACTTGCAATTCAAGAAAAAAAACATTTCGAATGAATTATTGTAGGATTTATATTTAAGGGTTTACCCGAGTATAGTTTACGACTAAGGGCATCAGCGACCACGTTTGCTTTCCTCGGATGGTAGTCGATAACCAAATCGTAATCTTTAAGTAACTCTAGCCATCTCATTTGCCTCACGTTCAAGTCTTTATGAGTTAGGAGGTATTTGAGGCTCTTGTGGTTTGTGAACAAGTTACATTTCTCCCCGTACATGTAATGTCTCTAGACTTTGAGTGCAAACACGATAGTTGCCAATTCTAGTTCGTGTGTAGGGTAGTTTGAATCGTGTGGTTTTAGTTGCCTTGAAGCATAAGCTACCACTTTTCCATCTTGCATTAGGACACATCCTAGTCCCAAATGAGATGCATCACTGTAAATAATGTACTTCTTGCCCGATACTGTCGGATGAGAACCAGAGCATGAGTCAGGGCTTATTTAAGCTGATTGAAGCTTCGTTGTTGGTTCTCCGACCAAACAAAGGGTGTATCTTTGCGAGTTAGCTTAGTCAAACTTGCGGCAATGGATGAAAATCCGTTGACAAAACGTCGATAATACCCAACTAAACTGAGAAAGCTTCTAACATCACCAACATTCCTCGAAGGTCTCCAATCCAGGTTAGATTGAATCTTCCTTGGATCTACTTTAATCCCTTTTGCCGAGATAACATGTCCAAGAAACGACACTTCCGATAGCCAAAATTCGCATTTAGAGAACTTTGAAAACAATTGACGTTCTCGGAGAGAGTTTGTAATACAATTCAAGGTGTTCGTAATGTTCTTCCTTATCCCGAAATACACTAGAATATCATCAATGAATATGACCACGAACTTGTCAAGATAGGGCTTGAATACACGGTTCATGAGATCCATGAAAGCAGCTGGAGCATTCTTTAATTCGAATGGCATTATAAGGAATTCAAAATGGCCATATCCAATCGAAAAGGCTGTCTTGGGTACATCTTCTTCTTGAATTCATCGAGGAAGAATTTCCAAATTCTGACTTTAGTAGGAGCGATCGGGGTAGTGGTTTCCCATCAGCTCAGAGCTTCGTGTGCCAACAGGGCTATGGCACATTCAAGTTTGTGCATCAGAACAGGGTAGTTGTTTGGTCAAGATTCGAGTAGTGGCCTCTAACCAATACTCATCTATTTCAGGATTGGCTTCATCAGTACCGGTGAAGGTATAAGCCCTATGTTGAGCCAGTTTGTCAATAGGGGCTCTAGTTGGAGTAGGAACGAAAGGAGGAATATAATGGTCTTGTTTCAAAGTAGTTACATGATGATTGAACATCTCATTCATGCTCAGGAGACATTCCTGCTGCACAGGATTTATAGTAGGAGCTTCCTATTGAGCAGCAGCTTGGGCTCTAGGTTCAACTCGTTATTGTGGATGATTATGTTCCATCCTCACACTATCTCCTTCATTCGAGGAGCCTACGGGACTTTCATCATCCCGAGCGAGCCTTGTTTCAGACATTCTACATTTAAATAGAACAATTAGGAATTCGGTTTAGTTAAGCAAAGACACAAGCTATACAATACAAGTCTCCTAGGTGGCACAAGTATACTATATGATGCATGAGTGTCCGGTTTAGTCCTAGAACTGACTAAAAAGCTCTGATTACCAAACAAATGTAGCACCCCCTACCCGTGTTGGCAGTAAACCGGTTCGGGAGTGTTACTAACGTACATTACAAGCAAGAACAAGCAAGAATAGGCTAACTCATCCCTATTAGATGAGTTACTTAACTAGAAAGTAACCAACAAACATTACTTAACACATAAGAATTCAAACCATTCATGTCTTAACATATAAATAATCTTATTTACATACATTATAGGCTACCAAAAATTTCAAATTAACATTATCAAACAATCATCATTCAAGACATAATAGGTTTCCAAACAATTGATCAATCAAGCTTAATATCATCTTAAAACTATCATTCGAATATCCTAAGAGCAATCATGTTTCCATTTCATTTCATTATTCATTAACTTGATTATATATATCATTTCATGCATAACTTACAAATCATGATCCATTGCACGTACCTTGATTCCAAGCAAGCATATGCCAACCTTACCATTCGACATTTACCATTTAAGCATATAAAAGCACTTATGACATGATATGTTCACACAAGACAATCTCATCTCAAGACATTCGAGTGATACCCTATATATATTTATCCATATGCGCAGCTAAATACACTTCCATTACATAGAATTTTAGTTCATTACTTAATTTACATTAACCAACAAGTTCATAACATGATAGGCCCATTCAAGACATATATACATATACAAGATCAAGTGTTCAAAATGCATGCACTAAACATTATATACAACTAAGTGCTACCAACTAGGGAGTACAAAACAAGTATGTCCATACTTTAGCTATGCTTGTGTCTTGCTTCCAGCTCAAGAATCTAGCCTTCAGGATCAAGCAACGATCGAATCCTTTTAACATGTGGTTGGGAAGAATGGAAACTAGAGTGATAAGTACAAGAATGTACTTAGTGAGGTTGCAACTAGTTCTAACCAATTGTTAAGACATGTATCAATTAGATAAATTGAGCCTAGTCAAGGTTGGAAGCAATTCGATTTCAAGATTCAAATAAATACTTATCATTCTCAAATTTAGTGACATATCATTTCAAGCAAAACATTAGGCACACATCAATGCAAGAGGGTTTATGACCCATTCAAGTAGCAATTCAAGTATCAAGTAGTGCAAGTATCAAGGAACTCAAGTATCAAGTAGTTCAAAAATCAATAGCTCAACTATCATGTAATTCAATAATCAAGTTATCAAATAATTCAAGTATCAATGAGCTTTATTCTATAGTTATTTCTCACTTGCTTTCTTTAGTTTATGCCTTTGGTATTTAGTTGTCTAGGTAATCGAGGCTCCAACCAATTGTCTCCACAAGATGTGCCGCAGCACTGGTCAACCCTCCTACTGTCGCCAAATACCACACATACGTACCCTCCATCTGTGGCCAATTAGGGGCCTTATCCTGGACCGTAGTCCACCCTTACACAATGAGCTCTAGACTCTAAAGCACGCCCTTCTACCTATGACCACTAACAACCAAGGCTTTGTTCAATTATGAATCACTTATTCAAGTATTACATGTTTATGTCAAGCAATAGCTTATTCAATGATCAATTCAAGTGATACATTGCAAGATCATGTTCATATACACAGCCCTTAGGCCAATTGAGCCTTAGCTCTATACTTTACAATTTAATCTTGTCATTCAAGCAAGCAATTAACATATACCATTTCTTAGGCATCAAGCAAGATCCTTAATTCACGATTTATATCATGTTAACAAGTATTTATATCATAATGGTACATCCAAGTATTCATTCGAATTAATCGCAGTCAAGGCATCAAGGTTCAAGGATTTGTATCAAAGAGCACTATCAAGCAAGCATTATAACAAGTCATATCCAAGGCCTGGAAGCATTCATTTGTTTTCACTTTTCTTTCTAATTAATTTCTCAATTTTGCATGCTATTACTTATTCACAATTTTAGCTTAGTCCATTCTTCCCTTTTATTCATATTCAAGTTAAAACTGAGACCATTAACATGGCATATCAATGGCAAGAAGATAATCATGCACATTTGGTTAGGACCTAAGTCCTAACCCTATTGTATACTACACTCACAATACTCCAAGCATAGCTAATCTTGGATCCAATTTCCTTTGTGTTCGTGTGTAGGGTAGTTTGAATCGTGTGGTTTTAGTTGCCTTGAAGCATAAGCTACCACTTTTCCATCTTGCATTAGGACACATCCTAGTCCCAAATGAGATGCATCACTGTAAATAATGTACTTCTTGCCCGATACTGTCGGATGAGAACCAGAGCATGAGTCAGGGCTTATTTAAGCTGATTGAAGCTTCGTTGTTGGTTCTCCGACCAAACAAAGGGTGTATCTTTGCGAGTTAGCTTAGTCAAACTTGCGGCAATGGATGAAAATCCGTTGACAAAACGTCGATAATACCCAACTAAACTGAGAAAGCTTCTAACATCACCAACATTCCTCGAAGGTCTCCAATCCAGGTTAGATTGAATCTTCCTTGGATCTACTTTAATCCCTTTTGCCGAGATAACATGTCCAAGAAACGACACTTCCGATAGCCAAAATTCGCATTTAGAGAACTTTGAAAACAATTGACGTTCTCAGAGAGTTTGTAATACAATTCGAAGGTGTTCAGAATGTTCTTCCTTATCCCGAGAATACACTAGAATATCATCAATGAATATGACCACGAACTTGTCAAGATAGGGCTTGAATACACGGTTCATGAGATCCATGAAAGCAGCTGGAGCATTCTTTAATTCGAATGGCATTATAAGGAATTCAAAATGGCCATATCCAGTACGAAAGGCTGTCTTGGGTACATCTTCTTCTTGAATTCATCGAGGAAGAATTTCCAAGTTACAGCTTTAGTAGGAGCAGTCAGGGTAGTGGTTTCCCATCAGCTCAGAGCTTCGTGTGCCAACAGGGCTATGGCACATTCAAGTTTGTGTTCATCAGAACAGGGTAGTTGTTTGGTCAAGATTCGAGTAGTGGCCTCTAACCAATACTCATCTATTTCAGGATTGGCTTCATCAGTACCGGTGAAGGTATAAGCCCTATGTTGAGCCAGTTTGTCAATAGGGGCTCTAGTTGGAGTAGGAACGAAAGGAGGAATATAATGGTCTTGTTTCAAAGTAGTTACATGATGATTGAACATCTCATTCATGCTCAGGAGACATTCCTGCTGCACAGGATTTATAGTAGGAGCTTCCTATTGAGCAGCAGCTTGGGCTCTAGGTTCAACTCGTTATTGTGGATGATTATGTTCCATCCTCACACTATCTCCTTCATTCGAGGAGCCTACGGGACTTTCATCATCCCGAGCGAGCCTTGTTTCAGACATTCTACATTTAAATAGAACAATTAGGAATTCGGTTTAGTTAAGCAAAGACACAAGCTATACAATACAAGTCTCCTAGGTGGCACAAGTATACTATATGATGCATGAGTGTCCGGTTTAGTCCTAGAACTGACTAAAAAGCTCTGATTACCAAACAAATGTAGCACCCCCTACCCGTGTTGGCAGTAAACCGGTTCGGGAGTGTTACTAACGTACATTACAAGCAAGAACAAGCAAGAATAGGCTAACTCATCCCTATTAGATGAGTTACTTAACTAGAAAGTAACCAACAAACATTACTTAACACATAAGAATTCAAACCATTCATGTCTTAACATATAAATAATCTTATTTACATACATTATAGGCTACCAAAAATTTCAAATTAACATTATCAAACAATCATCATTCAAGACATAATAGGTTTCCAAACAATTGATCAATCAAGCTTAATATCATCTTAAAACTATCATTCGAATATCCTAAGAGCAATCATGTTTCCATTTCATTTCATTATTCATTAACTTGATTATATATATCATTTCATGCATAACTTACAAATCATGATCCATTGCACGTACCTTGATTCCAAGCAAGCATATGCCAACCTTACCATTCGACATTTACCATTTAAGCATATAAAAGCACTTATGACATGATATGTTCACACAAGACAATCTCATCTCAAGACATTCGAGTGATACCCTATATATATTTATCCATATGCGCAGCTAAATACACTTCCATTACATAGAATTTTAGTTCATTACTTAATTTACATTAACCAACAAGTTCATAACATGATAGGCCCATTCAAGACATATATACATATACAAGATCAAGTGTTCAAAATGCATGCACTAAACATTATATACAACTAAGTGCTACCAACTAGGGAGTACAAAACAAGTATGTCCATACTTTAGCTATGCTTGTGTCTTGCTTCCAGCTCAAGAATCTAGCCTTCAGGATCAAGCAACGATCGAATCCTTTTAACATGTGGTTGGGAAGAATGGAAACTAGAGTGATAAGTACAAGAATGTACTTAGTGAGGTTGCAACTAGTTCTAACCAATTGTTAAGACATGTATCAATTAGATAAATTGAGCCTAGTCAAGGTTGGAAGCAATTCGATTTCAAGATTCAAATAAATACTTATCATTCTCAAATTTAGTGACATATCATTTCAAGCAAAACATTAGGCACACATCAATGCAAGAGGGTTTATGACCCATTCAAGTAGCAATTCAAGTATCAAGTAGTGCAAGTATCAAGGAACTCAAGTATCAAGTAGTTCAAAAATCAATAGCTCAACTATCATGTAATTCAATAATCAAGTTATCAAATAATTCAAGTATCAATGAGCTTTATTCTATAGTTATTTCTCACTTGCTTTCTTTAGTTTATGCCTTTGGTATTTAGTTGTCTAGGTAATCGAGGCTCCAACAAATTGTCTCCACAAGATGTGCCGCAGCACTGGTCAACCCTCCTACTGTCGCCAAATACCACACATACGTACCCTCCATCTGTGGCCAATTAGGGGCCTTATCCCTGGACCGTAGTCCACCCTTACACAATGAGCTCTAGACTCTAAAGCACGCCCTTCTACCTATGACCACTAACAACCAAGGCTTTGTTCAATTATGAATCACTTATTCAAGTATTACATGTTTATGTCAAGCAATAGCTTATTCAATGATCAATTCAAGTGATACATTGCAAGATCATGTTCATATACACAGCCCTTAGGCCAATTGAGCCTTAGCTCTATACTTTACAATTTAATCTTGTCATTCAAGCAAGCAATTAACATATACCATTTCTTAGGCATCAAGCAAGATCCTTAATTCACGATTTATATCATGTTAACAAGTATTTATATCATAATGGTACATCCAAGTATTCATTCGAATTAATCGCAGTCAAGGCATCAAGGTTCAAGGATTTGTATCAAAGAGCACTATCAAGCAAGCATTATAACAAGTCATATCCAAGGCCTGGAAGCATTCATTTGTTTTCACTTTTCTTTCTAATTAATTTCTCAATTTTGCATGCTATTACTTATTCACAATTTTAGCTTAGTCCATTCTTCCCTTTTATTCATATTCAAGTTAAAACTGAGACCATTAACATGGCATATCAATGGCAAGAAGATAATCATGCACATTTGGTTAGGACCTAAGTCCTAACCCTATTGTATACTACACTCACAATACTCCAAGCATAGCTAATCTTGGATCCAATTTCCTTTGTGTTCGTGTGTAGGGTAGTTTGAATCGTGTGGTTTTAGTTGCCTTGAAGCATAAGCTACCACTTTTCCATCTTGCATTAGGACACATCCTAGTCCCAAATGAGATGCATCACTGTAAATAATGTACTTCTTGCCCGATACTGTCGGATGAGAACCAGAGCATGAGTCAGGGCTTATTTAAGCTGATTGAAGCTTCGTTGTTGGTTCTCCGACCAAACAAAGGGTGTATCTTTGCGAGTTAGCTTAGTCAAACTTGCGGCAATGGATGAAAATCCGTTGACAAAACGTCGATAATACCCAACTAAACTGAAAAGCTTCTAACATCACCAACATTCCTCGAAGGTCTCAATCCAGTTAGATTGAATCTTCCTTGGATCTACTTTAATCCCTTTTGCCGAGATAACATGTCCAAGAAACGACACTTCCGATAGCCAAAATTCGCATTTAGAGAACTTTGAAAACAATTGACGTTCTCAGAGAGTTTGTAATACAATTCGAAGGTGTTGTAATGTTCTTCCTTATCCCGAGAATACACTAGAATATCATCAATGAATATGACCACGAACTTGTCAAGATAGGGCTTGAATACACGGTTCATGAGATCCATGAAAGCAGCTGGAGCATTCTTTAATTCGAATGGCATTATAAGGAATTCAAAATGGCCATATCCAGTACGAAAGGCTGTCTTGGGTACATCTTCTTCTTGAATTCATCGAGGAAGAATTTCCAAGTTACAGCTTTAGTAGGAGCAGTCAGGGTAGTGGTTTCCCATCAGCTCAGAGCTTCGTGTGCCAACAGGGCTATGGCACATTCAAGTTTGTGTTCATCAGAACAGGGTAGTTGTTTGGTCAAGATTCGAGTAGTGGCCTCTAACCAATACTCATCTATTTCAGGATTGGCTTCATCAGAACCGGTGAAGGTATAAGCCCTATGTTGAGCCAGTTTGTCAATAGGGGCTCTAGTTGGAGTAGGAACGAAAGGAGGAATATAATGGTCTTGTTTCAAAGTAGTTACATGATGATTGAACATCTCATTCATGCTCAGGAGACATTCCTGCTGCACAGGATTTATAGTAGGAGCTTCCTATTGAGCAGCAGCTTGGGCTCTAGGTTCAACTCGTTATTGTGGATGATTATGTTCCATCCTCACACTATCTCCTTCATTCGAGGAGCCTACGGGACTTTCATCATCCCGAGCGAGCCTTGTTTCGGACATTCTACATTTAAATAGAACAATTAGGAATTCGGTTTAGTTAAGCAAAGACACAAGCTATACAATACAAGTCTCTAGGTGGCACAAGTATACTATATGATGCATGAGTGTCCGGTTTAGTCCTAGAACTGACTAAAAAGCTCGATTACCAAACAAATGTAGCACCCCTACCCGTGTTGGCGAAAAACGGTTCGGGAGTGTTACTAACGTACATTACAAGCAAGAACAAGCAAGAATAGGCTAACTCATCCCTATTAGATGAGTTACTTAACTAGAAAGTAACCAACAAACATTACTTAACACATAAGAATTCAAACCATTCATGTCTTAACATATAAATAATCTTATTTACATACATTATAGGCTACCAAAAATTTCAAATTAACATTATCAAACAATCATCATTCAAGACATTATAGGTTTCCAAACAATTGATCAATCAAGCTTAATATCATCTTAAAACTATCATTCGAATATCCTAAGAGCAATCATGTTTCCATTTCATTTCATTATTCATTAACTTGATTATATATATCATTTCATGCATAACTTACAAATCATGATCCATTGCACGTACCTTGATTCCAAGCAAGCATATGCCAACCTTACCATTCGACATTTACCATTTAAGCATATAAAAGCACTTATGACATGATATGTTCACACAAGACAATCTCATCTCAAGACATTCGAGTGATACCCTATATATATTTATCCATATGCGCAGCTAAATACACTTCCATTACATAGAATTTTAGTTCATTACTTAATTTACATTAACCAACAAGTTCATAACATGATAGGCCCATTCAAGACATATATACATATACAAGATCAAGTGTTCAAAATGCATGCACTAAACATTATATACAACTAAGTGCTACCAACTAGGGGAGTACAAAACAAGTATGTCCATACTTTAGCTATGCTTGTGTCTTGCTTCCAGCTCAAGAATCTAGCCTTCAGGATCAAGCAACGATCGAATCCTTTTAACATGTGGTTGGGAAGAATGGAAACTAGAGTGATAAGTACAAGAATGTACTTAGTGAGGTTGCAACTAGTTCTAACCAATTGTTAAGACATGTATCAATTAGATAAATTGAGCCTAGTCAAGGTTGGAAGCAATTCGATTTCAAGATTCAAATAAATACTTATCATTCTCAAATTTAGTGACATATCATTTCAAGCAAAACATTAGGCACACATCAATGCAAGAGGGTTTATGACCCATTCAAGTAGCAATTCAAGTATCAAGTAGTGCAAGTATCAAGGAACTCAAGTATCAAGTAGTTCAAAAATCAATAGCTCAACTATCATGTAATTCAATAATCAAGTTATCAAATAATTCAAGTATCAATGAGCTTTATTCTATAGTTATTTCTCACTTGCTTTCTTTAGTTTATGCCTTTGGTATTTAGTTGTCTAGGTAATCGAGGCTCCAACCAATTGTCTCCACAAGATGTGCCGCAGCACTGGTCAACCCTCCTACTGTCGCCAAATACCACACATACGTACCCTCCATCTGTGGCCAATTAGGGGCCTTATCCCTGGACCGTAGTCCACCCTTACACAATGAGCTCTAGACTCTAAAGCACGCCCTTCTACCTATGACCACTAACAACCAAGGCTTTGTTCAATTATGAATCACTTATTCAAGTATTACATGTTTATGTCAAGCAATAGCTTATTCAATGATCAATTCAAGTGATACATTGCAAGATCATGTTCATATACACAGCCCTTAGGCCAATTGAGCCTTAGCTCTATACTTTACAATTTAATCTTGTCATTCAAGCAAGCAATTAACATATACCATTTCTTAGGCATCAAGCAAGATCCTTAATTCACGATTTATATCATGTTAACAAGTATTTATATCATAATGGTACATCCAAGTATTCATTCGAATTAATCGCAGTCAAGGCATCAAGGTTCAAGGATTTGTATCAAAGAGCACTATCAAGCAAGCATTATAACAAGTCATATCCAAGGCCTGGAAGCATTCATTTGTTTTCACTTTTCTTTCTAATTAATTTCTCAATTTTGCATGCTATTACTTATTCACAATTTTAGCTTAGTCCATTCTTCCCTTTTATTCATATTCAAGTTAAAACTGAGACCATTAACATGGCATATCAATGGCAAGAAGATAATCATGCACATTTGGTTAGGACCTAAGTCCTAACCCTATTGTATACTACACTCACAATACTCCAAGCATAGCTAATCTTGGATCCAATTTCCTTTGTGTTTGCCACTAGCTTGGCAACTCCTTTCTTCTTCCACAAGTTTTACTCCTTGCTTTATCAATTCATACAATTAAATCAAAGTCAAGACAAAGTTCATTCATTTATTCAAAACAAGACAAAAATACATAATTCATTCATTTCAAAACATCAAGGGTGCTACTGCCTGCCTGGCAGCTTGTGCACTGCTTACAAAAATATGCATAACTTTTATTTCGTACATCGGAATTTCAATAGGTTTACACCGTTGGAAAGATAACTTAATTATCCTTCTAACCATATAGGCTTTGCATTTTAATTATTTTCCAACTAATACAGTTTTTTGTTCAAAGACAGGGCAATTTACAACACTGGACAATTTGCACTGTCCCTAGTATTTCATTTCTACAATCCCAAATTCAATTCCGTTTTCTCCTAATAAATTCAGACATGTTGCACTGTCCATTAAATTTTCTGCCTTAAATTCCATTTACACAATTTATGGTAATTTTTCAAAGTTACTGCCCAGAACAAAGCAGTCTGGGCAGATTACACTAGGCTAGATTTTTAGCTTCATGTTTCCCCTAAAAAAGATTCTAACATTGTAATTCAACTTATTTTCACGTTCTTACATATCTAGGTCAGTTTTAATTCACTTATCTATGTGATCATAATAGAGCATTATGTCCAACCAAGCAAGTTTGCACATTTCAACTAGCAATGTGATCAAAACAGTTTCATTCTATGTGACATTTAATTCATACCAATTTAGTACCAATTTTTCCAGCAATCCTAGCAATTTCTAGCAAATTTGCAGCATGAACATTCAAGTTTCCAGCAACATGTATATTTCTTTCTTAGCAATTTGATCACAACATTCAAAATTTCAAAGAATCTTAGAACTAACATCACTATAACATGCATATCTTCCATCCTATTCAAATTAAGCAATAATAACATCAAAATTCAAGATTTTAAACATGAAATTGAAGTAAGAAATCAAGCATTTACCTTCCTATCAAGCTAATTTGATCAACAAACAATCCTCTCTCACTAATCTCTCTCAAGAATCGGCTAGGAAGGTTGAAGGATGAAGAAGATGATTCAATTTTGATTTTCTCTTTCTTTGATTCAAGCATAGTCGGCCAACAAGCAGAAGATGATATCTCCCTTGCCATGTGTAAATTTTGTTTGCCACATGTTTTCCATTATAGAATAATGGTCCAATTACCATGCAAATTTGTTGTTTCACCCTTGTTTCAATTTGGTCATCTTAATTTGGTACTCTAATTTGTTGGCTATAACATTTTAGTTCTTTAATTCAATTAGTTAATCATTTAGATAGTGGTAACTTTCCTAGGCCTGGTTTAGGGTGTTACATGCTTATTGCACCTTAATATCTTAACAGACTTAGGGGGTAACGATTAGTTGCTAGATACTAAGGTGAGATGCTTCGACGGAAGATGTTCAAGTAGATGAACTTACTTCGGGAGTGAGTCTACCTCTTAGGAGAATAGATTGGGACTTAATCAAATTTATTTATAAAAAAACTTCAATATAGAGATGTAAGGGTTTTTATATGGTTAATTTTGGGCATTGCCATCAACAGAAGCAATGCCAACTTTGAATCTGCTCGACAAATAATATCAAGGCAAAAAATTATTAAAGGCTGGCATGAAAAGCGTGAAAAATAGGCATCCCTTGCTAACGCTCATCACTCATTTAAACTCTCCTTGTGCCAACGTTGTTTTCCTTTTATTTCTTTTCTTTTAAATTGTTTTCAAAACCCACTTCAAATCAATAATACTTTCCCTTTGATGAGTAAACAAGCAAGGCAAACAAACTCTTGGCCAATCCTTGTGGGATCGATAACCAGCTTACTGCTGTATTACTTGTAGACTATGTATACTTGCACGCAAAAGACTTAATCTTGGCACTGTTTTCATACATTTCCAATACATTTTCCACCCTTTTGCCAAGCACTAACACAGTCGAACAAGTTTTTGGCACCGTTGCCAGGGATTGCAACGGAGTTTGTTGTTTTTAAATTTGTACTTATCTTCTTTTAATTTTTTTCTTTATTTTATTTCTTTTTTTATCCAATAACTCTTTCAGTGTAACGGCTCACGCTCATGATGGCTTTGCTCTAATGTTAAGAAGTCCTCTCTTTCCTTTCATGGATTTCTTATGAGTGATTCATATGTTTTTTGACCGGTGTATGACCAGAAACTGTCCTGTGGTGGAAGATTGGCTATACGATCCGAAAATCGAAAGAACCTTACGAAGGTTAAAGAAAAAGATTCGAGAAATGGCTCAACAAGGCAATAGAGGAAATGGTGTGTTAAACAATAAGGAAAATCTACCTAATAACAATGGAATACCACCAACTCCTATTACCCCAGCTGTTAATGTGGAGGAAGAGAGACCTATTAGAGAACACTTGGCACCAAAAATTGACAATTTGGTGCCAGGACTAATTGGTCCGGAGATAAATACACCCAATTTTGAACTCAAACCGGTAATGATACAAACGCTTTTGAATGTAGGACAATTTGAGGGAGCACCTATTGGAGATCCAAGGCAACACTTGAAGCAGTTCATGGAAGTCTGCCAGCTATTTTAGCAACCTAGAGTATCGGAGGATACAGTGAAGCTAAAATTGTTTACATTTTCTATGAGAGATAGAGCAAAAGCATGTCTAAGTTCTTTTCTACATGGTTCTATCACCTCATGGGGAGATCTATGCCAGAAAATTTTGCTACGATTCCAGCCACCTAACCTCATCGCCAAGCTGAGGGGTTAGATCATCATATTTAGGGAGGCGGATGATGAGACCCTATATGATGCCTGGGAGAGATATAAAGATTTGTTAAGGAGATACCCCATGCATGGATTCCCAAATGGAGACCTTCTACAATGGAGTTAATGCGTAAACTAGAATAGTTGTTGATGCATCGACAAATGGCTCACTACTTGACAAAAACTATACAAAGATAGTTGGCATCCTTGAGAGGATTTCAATCAACGATTTTGAATATCCTACTGCCAGACTTGGGGCTGACACTAAAACTGGTGGGAAATTATAGATAGATGAGCTCACATCCATCCACGCCGAGATTTCCAATCTTACTAGCATGGTGAGAACTTTGCAAAAGAGTTGTGAGGCCCAAGAAGTTAATGCATTAGCCCCATTCTGTATAATATGTGGAGAGGATCTTCACACGGAAGATTCACTGACCCTGAGTCTGTAAATTTTGTTGGCAATTTTAATCGTAATTATAATCCAAAATCCAATTCATACAATGTAGGATGGAGGCAAGACCCAAATTTAGCTTGAGGGAATCAAAGAAGCAAGAAATATAATGCCCAACAGTAGAACAACAATGCCTAGCGTCAATACAATGCCATGCCAAGGGTTAACCATAATGCTATGCCACAAAGGGCACAAAACAATTTTTATGCAGGGCAAAGGAACAACCAAGGGACTTTGACATAATACATGGAGAAGAATGATGCAACTGTCCAAAGTTTGGTAGCATCAATGCGAAAATTGGAGGTACAAATTGGATAGATTGCCAATCCACTCAGCAATAGACCCCAAGGAGCTTTGCCGAGTGATAAAGAAGATGTCAGGCAAAACCATGATGAACAATGCAAAGTTGTGTCTCAAACTTCAAACAATCACAGGTTGAGACATTTGTCAAAGCCAAATAGTTGCCGGGAAGAAGAAACTACCAATTCCTGAACTAAAGAAGAAAGAATCTAATAAGCTTCAACCTTATATGTCAATTTAACCTTGGCAAAGTCGGTAGAGCCAACATATGTTTATCCACCTCTATCGTTTCCACAAAGACTACAAAATCACAAGCAAGATCAACAATTTAAGCACTTCTTGGAAGTACTTAAACAATTGCAAATCAATTTACCATTGGTGGAAGCTCTCGAGCAAATGCCCAACTATGTCAAATTCATGAAGGACATCTTGTCCAAAAAAAGAAAGCTGGGTGATTTCGAAACTATAGCTCTCACTGAGGGATGCAGTACAGTGATACTCAATCGGTTGCCACCAAAGTAGGAAGATCTAGGAAGTTTTACTATTCCATGTACCATTGGCAACAGATTCATGAGTAAGGCACTATGTGACTTGGGAGCCAACATCAATTTGATGCAAATGTCTATTTTTAGAAAGCTTGGCATAGAAGCAAGGCCTATCCCTAGGCACATCATAAAGTATTGAGGATGTGTTGGTAAAGGTAGATAAATTCATAAATTTATTATCTTAGAAACTCCCAATTATATTGAGGATGTCCAAAAGGGTAGATAAATTGTTGTTCATAAAGGTTAATTATGTAACACCCTTTTAAATGTCCCAATGAATAAGAGTTAATGATGTCATATTACTAATTCCTTATCTTGTTTTATCCATATACGTTTCATCATCAAACACCCTAATTCTCTATATGTTTAATTTAATTTCATGCATCATATTACTCTACTAGTAATCAAATAATTACATGCCCACTATAGATTATCATAAGCTAGAATATATTACTGTTTTATATGTTTAGTTTAATTTCATGTTTTGTAGATTGAAGCTTGATCAATATATTATGTTTTTTGCTTAAATCCTCTTCAAGTACTCCACCTTAACCTACGTGTGAATCAAACACACGCTAAGTTTTCACTTAGTGAGGCAATAAACAAAATTAATAATAATTTAAACTTATTAAACTTTATGGCTACATTTATATAGCTTGATATATGCCAATGTATTAACTTTTATATAGAGATAGAAACTTAAGCATGCGAGATCAGTACTCCCAAAGTACTAGTCACCGAAGTGACGATAAACAATAGACACAAAAAGTGTCGGTAACATATAGACACATAAGTGTCAGCATCATATAGACACATGAGTGTTGATATCAAATAGACGCATGAGTGTCGATATCATATAAACACATGAGTGTCGATATCATATAGACATATAAGGTCGTGCCTACCATCTGCAGGTAGGACCGTGCTAACCATCCACACATTTATAAGGCAGTGCTAACCATCCACACATTTATAAAGCTATGCTAACCATCCGCACGTTTATAAGGCTGTGCTAACCATCTGCACGTTCATAAGGTTGTGCTAACTATCTGCACGTTTATAAGGCTGTGCTAACCATCCGTACATTTATAAGGTTGTGCTAACCATCTGCACATAAGGTTGTGCTAACCATATGCACATAAGGTTGTGCTAACCATCCGCACTAAGTGTCCTTTATATACACTATAGTGCTAAATCGTATATTCATTAATTATACTAGACTCAATGGCATGCCAACTATATCATGTCCCTAAATAACTTACTTGGGCATGTATTTCATATTCCATAATCATTTAATCCATGGCAATATATATCAACATAATTCAACTTGGGCAGTTCTAACCTAAAATATTATGGATAAGCATATCAACCTTGTCAATATAAATAATCAAATGATCAATGGATTTTATTTCCCAAAACTTGACATATTCATATTATATCAATCATATGTTCAATGACATAAATATTAATGTATTATGATATGAATGCAATTGCACTCACCTGGACCGTTTATTAGCTTGCCTCACTAAGCTCTATTCGATTATTTCTTTCATAATACCACGAACCTTCTTTTGATTCGGATCCAAACTTCATTAATCACATTAATGTAAACAACATTTTTTAGATTCAAATCTAACAATTCCTCAAACATGCTATCAAATCTAATCCTTCAAATATACAAATTTCCTCCATTTCTTATATTGTCCAAAACTCATTTTTGGTCCTAATGACCATTTTGAACTTCAAATAATTCCTCCAAGCTTGCTAACTAACATTAGATACAAAATGTCAAATCAAATCAAATCCATGCTTATTTTACTGTATCATATTCGCTATGAGTCCTTTTTTAACCTCCAAGATTTGTTAACTAACAAATTCCATCATCGTTTTACTTTCCTTATTCTAGTCTCATTCCATCTTATACTAATGAGGAGCAGCATCAAGTCATACAATCAGCACATCAGTAATATGATATCCTAGGGGCATGTATTTACTGACAAATTTATATGCAAACTCGGTTTAGCATCCAAAACCGGCTAAACCTGGCTCTAATACCATTAAATGTAACACCTCTTTCCCGCACTGAATACGAGTCAAAGATGTCACATTACTAATGCCTTATCTTGTTTTATCCGTATACGTTTCATCATCAAACTGATTAAGTCTCTATATGTTTAATTTAATTTCATGCATCATACTCTACTAGTAATCAAATAATTACATGCCCACTAGAGATTATCATAAGCTAGAATATCTTACTGATGTTTTGTAGATTGAAGCTTGATCAGCATGCTTAACTCCTCTTCAAGTACTCCATCTTAACCTATGTGTGGATCAAACACACGCTAAGTTTTCACTTACTGAGGCAATAAACAAAATTAATAATAATTTAAACTAATTAAACTTTATGGCTACATTTATATAGCATGATATATGCCAATGTATTAACTTTTATATATAAAGATAAACTTAAGTATGCGAGATCGGTACTCCCAGAGTACTAGTCACCGAAGTGACGATAAACATATAGACACATAAAGTGCCGGTAACATATAGACACATAAGTGTCGGCATCATATAGACACATGAGTGTCGATATCATATAGACACATAAGTGTTGGTATCATATAGACACATGAGTGTCGATATCATATATACATACAAGGTCGTGCCCACCATCCGCAAGTAAGACCGTGCTAACCATCTGCACGGTTATAAGGCAGTGCTAGCCATCTGTACGTTTATAAGGCTGTGCTAACCATCCGCGCTTTTATAAGGCTGTGCTAACCATCTTCACGTTTATAAGGCTGTGCTAACCATCCGTACATTTATAAGGTTGTGCTAACCATATGCACATAAGGTTGTGCTAACCATATGCACATAAGGTTGTGCTAACCATCCGCACTAAGTGTCCTTTATATGCACTATAGTGCTAAATCGTATATTCATTACTTATGCTAGACTCTATGGCATGCCAACTATATCCTGTCCCTAAATAACTTACTTGGGCATGTATTTCATATTCCATAATCATTTAATCCATGGCAATATATATCAACATAATTCAACTTGGGCAGTTTTAACCCGAAATATTATGGATAAGCATATCAACCTTGTCAATATAAATAATCAAAAGATCAATGCATTTTATTTCCCAAAACTTGACATATTCATATTATATCAATCATATGTTCAATGACATAAATATTAACGTATTATGATATGCATGCAATTGCACTCACCTGGGTCGTTTATAAGCTTGCCTCACTAAGCTCTATTCTATCATTTCTTTCATAGTACCTCGAACCTTCTTTTGATTCGGATCCAAACTTCATTAATCACATGCATGTAAACAACATTTGTTAGATTCAAATCTAACAATTCCTCAAACATGCTATCAAATCTAATCCTTGAAATATACAAATTTCCTCCATTTCTTATATTATCCAAAACTCGTTTTTGGTCCCTAATAACCATTTTGAACTTCAAATAATTCCTCCAAGCTTGCTAACTAACGTTAGATACAAAATGTCTAAATTTCCATTTTCTTGCAGCTTGCACTACCTTCAAAGATTTATTTCTAAAAAGTGATCTAAAACTCGGAATTCAATTTCATTTGTTCTAAAAGAAACTAGATTCAATAAGCTTTTCAACCATATAAACTAATAGCCCAAATTCAACTTGTACGATTTATGGCTAACTTTCAAAGTCAATTACAATGCTGGAATTTGGAACATACTGGTGTTCTGTTTTATGACCTTTCATCACTTAAAAATTAATATCTTTTTACTCAAAACTCATAATCAGTTTCCGTTGGTTGAAAACAAAACTAGACGAACAAATCTTTACATCGGTATAAAATTCACCATCTAACCATTTATGGTGAATTTTCGAATTTACTGCCATAATCCAGTTTTCTAAACTTCTTCCATAAATAACTCCAAACTTTATACTAATTTCTCCTTACTTCTTTACTTTTCAATTTAGTCCAATTACTTGCTTTAAACCACCAACTTATCACCATCTTCATCAAGTAATTATTTTAAAATAATTCCCTTTAATTTTCCTCCTTTACCAAAATAGTCACTAAAATGCAAAGATAAAGATTTAAGCTTCTTAAATTTGCAAATTAGTCCTCAATTCAACATTACTACCTTAATTATATTATTTCAACTAAAATTCAGATTTAATCCTCATCCAAAACTCCCTTGCCAAAATGGTCACTTAACTTTGAAAATTTGTTAAAATGGTAACTAATTCAATTCAACATTGGTTTAGCATTCTATCATCAATTTCACATCTCCAACATCTTTAATAACATAAATACGCTTCAAAATTATAAAAATTCAGATTAGTCCTCTAACTTTCAGAATTTCTGAAATGGTCCCTATCTAATAACTTTAGGGTTTTGCTTCCAAATAACAATTCAAGCTTACTATTTTGTCATTGGCCAAAATTTGGGATATTACAAATTAACTATGCGCATAAATGATAAGTAGGTTACATTTAATGTGTTTCAAGCTTTAAAATGTGCAGATGAATCAGACGAATGCCAAGCAAATGATATGATGGAGTCTATTTTTAAGGTGGACGTGGCACAGCTGTGCCAAGATACTAATAATGATGATGCCAGCGGAAGTGACAGTGAAGCTGAAACAAATGAGGACACTGAAGTAGTAGCCTTAGTAGAAGTAAGCTATTTTGGACAACCAGAACCATTAAAGTTGGCTGGCAGAGAGATTGTGGAACCAAAATCATCCATTGAGGAGCCATCAAAATTGGAGCTCAAATCACTACCAGACAATCTCAAGTATGCTTACTTAGGTAAACACTCAACTTTGGCAGTGATCATTGATGCTGATCTCACTAATGATCAGAAGGATGTAACACCCCAAAAACCAGTCTAGTCGGAAATAGGTTTCGGTGATCAAAAATTTTGTATCGGAATGGTCCAATCAATGTTTTGACTCCTTTATTGTTCTCAATTGCAATGAAATAAACCTCAATTGAGCTTAATTATTAATCTTGGACCTCTTTGAAAGAATTGAAAGTCATTTACTGACTAAATTGTGAGAATTAAAAGTTTTGGGTAAAAGTATAAACATTTGAAAGTTGAGGGACCACCCTCGTAATTATCCCAATTTCTTGGGTGATTCACCACCTTGCTTAGCATAATCATGTGAAATGAGCCTAACAATTAAGAAAGATGACATATAGTCATCATCATTTAATAAATCAAAAGAATTTAATATAAATTAAACCTTACCCTTGTTGGTAGGAAATCTTATGATTGGTTCTTGAAAGGGTGGAAAAGATGATAGCTATCCTATGGCCAAAGAGATCATCGGATAAGTAAGCTTTGAAAGGGAAGTAAAAGCATTTCTCTACAACCGAGACCAAGCTCCCAATTTTCTTCATCTTTTTTCATCAAAGATAAGCAAGCACCACCATTGTCATCTTCTTCCCTAAGTTCAAGCAAGCACATCACTTCAATCCGTGGAGTTTCTTTGCTTTCAAAACACCAAATTAAAGCTCTTGTATTGGTGAGTTAAGCCCCTCAAACAATTTGTTGATTCCATGGATATTTGAAGCTTAATTTCAAGATTAGATCTTTAGAAGTTAAAGTTTAAACCCATATGTTATAGGCTTAATTCCATGGAACTAATGTTGTCTACAAGCTTTATTAAGCTTGTATATTGATTTTGAATCATTGAATATGATTGTAACAATTTCCTTAATCTTTTGCCTAGCTCAAGCTTTGGAAGATCATCCACCATCTCCTACTAGAGCTAAAGGCAAGGGAATTGTAATTCCGGAGCCTTAAGAGCTACGAAAATCAAGGTGAGTGTAGTCGAAGTCTCAGGATTAGGCTAGGTGCCTTTCCCGGTTTCATTTTCATTGAATATCTTAGTGCTAACAATGATAATAAGGCCATTGCATCGAACCCTTTGGAGGGTGTATTGGTAAGCTTCGATAAGCTTCCTTATTGAACTATTGAAACATTGAACATTGAATATTGAATATTGTCATTGAATCATTGAGCATCGAACATTGCCATTGAACTATAGAGTATTGATTATTTTCATGGAATCATTGCATATTGACCATTGTCATGACATGGAAAAGATTATTCTATTGTTAGTGATTGTTGGAAATTGACCATTGAATTATTACCATTGTCGTTGAATCATTGAACATATTGTTGTTGGCCAACTATTGTTATCAAACTCACCGGGTCATTGAAATGGACCTAAGGGTCAACATATTGTTATTGAATCATTGAACCCATTGATATTGGTAATGTATTGAATATTGGCCTAAATTACCGGACCTTGGATTTGAGTGGGCATTGGATACAATTGGCATGCCATAGGATTTATGAGCTCATTGGTACGGGTGGACTACGGTCTTTGGGGTACAGCCTTTAAATTGGTGAGGCAGAGGGATGTTTTGTTGGTCAATTGGCGAGGCAGAGGGACTAGACCATTATTGATTTTGTGAGGCGTAGGAATCTGCGTATCCACTATCATGATTGGTCCAAGGGTTATTATTGATCGATATGAACTATTGACATTGAATAAAAGAACCATCAATATTGAATTTGTTGCCTTGCTATTAAATATTGATAAAATGCCATGGAGATATTGCCTAAGCATGCATTTGATTGCATATTGTATTTTTGATAAAGTTGTGACTACCTCAATAGGCAAAGTATGCCGAATGCATTTCATCTCATGCATTTCAGGTCGATAAAGTCATCGGTTCGAGATCGGAGCTAGTTGGAAGTTTTGGCAAGTCACTATCAAACTAAAGTAATGTATTTTGCCCTTATAAACTCATAGAATGGTGGCAAAGTAGTTAAATTAGTAACTTTTAGTCCTTTTGTTATGTATCTATTGCTTGTGGCATGTATAAGCCTTAAGGGCCCTAAATGACCTTCTAAAATTTGGCTAAAAGTGGCAGAATTAGCTTAAGAAAGTGAAAACCTAGTAAACAGATTCATATTAGTATAAAATTTGGCATGCTAGTAGATTGTCATATTACAATCTTGCTGGTAAAGTTTCATTGAATTTAGATATCATTTGATAGGTTAAATTGGATAAAAACCAGTCAAAATTTGTCATTACAGTGCAGGGCGTATTGATATGGGTATGCATATTTGGACATGGTCAACATGGCGTATCGATACGTCAAAGTGCGTATCGGTACGAAAAGTCAACACTGGAATTTAAAAATTTAATTGCATCGATACGGCCTATAGGGCGTATCAAAATGAGTCAACTTGGTCAACTCGTACTGGTACGCTTCCCTAGCCGTACTGATACGAGTCTTGTTTATTAGATTCTATTAGTTTAAATTATGCATTGTGTATCGATACAGGTAGACACCGTATCGATACAGGCTCATTGACTCTTAGTTGTTTTAACGACCATGACATAGGCATATTAGTACGGCCTCTCGAGTACCGATACTGAGATAAGTAAATATGTTAATAATTAATTGGAATAAGTTTAAAGCATTGCAGATTGGTCACTAAATATTGTATAGTTTAATTGAATGGGTAAATGAACTTCGATTTACATGAAAATTTGTATGATCATTGATGATAAGTTGATTTTCAGTACAGAAAGATAAAATTGGACCTGAATTGTTTATATAGCTTCACAATGAGTCATAGGAACTACCGTATCTCTATTGTGTTATTGTAAGCATGACAACATTAAATTATCGAATATTGATTAAAGGTTATTACACCGATCGTCGCATTATTTTCCGGTAACGCCTTTCAACCTGGATTCCTACCAGGAAGGGAAAGGGTGTTACATTTGTGGTATTGGAGCTAAAGTTTAGTCGGTTCTAGGACTAGACCGAAGTCTGTTGCATTGGTATTGTGTTATCTTGCCACCTAGGAGTTATCTATTGTGTATAAAGTGACTTGCCGACTAACCCGATCTCTTTCTTATAGATCTCTAACTCTAATGAAGCTTGTGTAGGTGAGCATGTTATCAGCTCCTCTACCCACGGTGAGAATATTAGAGGTGGAGATCTTCCACCATAACAGAACCCTCCGACACTAAACCCTAAGCCAGAGACAACGACTGCTCAGACTGAATCTTATCAGAACATAGCTGACATGTCAAACAGTTTATGTCTTCAATGAGAGTTGAGTAGGTTGTGCAACCTACGACACTAGTTATCCAATATGTTCGAGCCCCTATTGACAAGCTATCTCAGCTTCGGACTTATACCTTTAATGGTCAGGATGGTGACAACCTAAGGTTGCAGAGTATTGGTTGGATAGCACACTACGAATCCTAAATAAGCAGCTACAGTGCTCGGATGAACACAAGCTGGAATGTGCCTTCACATTACTAGCATACGAGTCACTCCAATGGTGGGAGAATAATGTTCTAACGACACCTGAAGAAGCTATAACTTATGAGTTCTTGCTTCAAGAATTCTACAATAGATACATCAGTGAGTACTACCTCGCAGAGAGGCGTGACATCTTTCTCCATCTAAAACAAGGTGGACGACCTGTGGAGCAGTACATCCATGATTTTTGTAAATACTGCGATACGGAGTTGAATATATCAAGAAGGAGGAGAAGAAGTGCAGGATGTTTATCGCTGGGTTCAGTGGCGAGCTACGCCCTATGTTCACAGCATTGGGCATTACGAACTTTCAGGACGTGATGAATCGGGTCAAGGCCACTAAAGCTGCTCAGAAAGCTCAGGGGTTTGGAGGATTTATTCTCCAAAGCCTAACAAGAAAGCAAAGTATCGAGACCCGAAGTAGAATGTTTATCTTCAGCCTTTCCAATCAGGGAATATTCTAAACCGCAGACGATAATCCAGTTGTTTGCCAAGGCTGCTTTAGTTGAGAGTACTGGAGGTTTAGGGTGAGCCGTAAAATGTCCAGTATGCAACTATTGTCAGAACAAACACCCGACGAGAGAATGTCGCAAGCAGTCTGGAGCTTCCTATTTCTATGGTGAATAGGGCCATTTTATCCGAGAGTGTCCATTGAATATCAGCAAGCCTGTTGTCACACCAACCGCTACAGCATCACCTGCTCAATCTTATCATGGTAAGGGATCAAAGCAGGGTTCATCGGGAGCAGCTGGGTGACCCAGTGGCTCAGTTAGGATGTTGAATCGACAAGATTCAAAGGCCCCTACCCAGATATACCATGTGAGGAGATGTGAGGAGGAGAATTATCCTAACATCATTGCAGGTACTGTTGAGTTGTATTCTTATTCTATTTATGCATTGATTGATCCTGGCTCCACACATTCTTTCATTAGTACGATGTTAGCTAATAAGCATAAGATGTCTTTTGAACCCGTAGTATCTAAGATCTCTGTAACCAATCCATTGGGTGATTATGTCACCATAAGCCTGGTGTACAAGAATTTTCCCTTAATAATCCAAGAGATTCCTTTTTCGGCCAACCTATTGGCATTACCGATTCATGAATTTGATGTTATACCGAGACTGTATTGGCTCAGTGAACATCAAGCTTGGGTAGATTACTCTTAAAAGAAGTTGTACCTCCGAGGCCTTGGCAAGGAGAGCGTCACCCTGATGAGTTCAAGAAACCCATCCTTGTATGCTTTTGTAACACCCCTTTCCTGTATTCGTACACCGAACACGAGTCGGAAATGTCACAGTAAATTCAAAATTATTTTACCTTAAGAATCAGGGCTATTTCAAAATTTCAATTAACTTATGGATAACAATAACATTAAAACTAAATTCTAACATAAAAACTCATAAATTATACATATCACATACTATTCATTGTACATAAATGAAATCATTACAATGCAGGCCATTTTATCTTTTAACAAATTAAACAGGTTATTTTGTACATGCCACTATTCACATATAAACCAGGATGTCATAAGTACTGAAAATAACATGTCAACTTTATGTCTTCACAAAAGATTTGATGCAACAGCTCCGTTCAATCCTACTCCGGTTTACCTATGTGTATTACAGAAATACATGCTAAGTATAACTTAGTGAGGCATAAATAAGTAACATATATAAAATCTTTATAATGCATGATAATTTCCACAAACCTGATATTTGTTAAAAATACATACTTCGTAATACCAGAATATAGCCTAAGGTAAATATTAAGTACTTTAAAAGTACTATTCTTTATTGCTTGCAGACACAATAAAGTGCCTATAACATATACGACACTTTAAAGTGTCGTTAACTTTACGATACACATTGAGGTGTTAATAACTTTATAATACTCCTCAAGTGTCATTAACTCGTAGAATGTCTTATATGGTTGATGGTGCCTTTAAACCAACTAACCAACTTATACGGTTGATGGTGCCTTTAAACTAACTAACCAACTTATACGGTTGATGGTGCCTTTAAACCAACTAACCAACTTACACGGTTGATAGTGCCTTTAAACCAACTAACCAACTTATATGATTGGTGATGCCTTTAAATCCCCTAATCCATAATCGAATAATATATTTTTACATTACCAAGGGCAACCTTAAAAACATTCCCTGCAATTAAGGGCAAATAACACAATATCCATACATACATCACGTAAAACATTTTATATTAGAGCAGTTCATACCCCAATATGCTTTATAATATTCATGGAATACTGCCATAATCTGTAAATCATTAAAATAAAATACCATGCTAAAAACATATATGCACTCACTTTAGCCTTGTAATGCCCCTTTACTATTCGATTAGTCTCGAACTTTTTATTTTTTCAGTCTACTAGTACGACATTGATCTTTATCAGTATCTAGATGAAGATAACATATACCATTTCAAAGCATATGTTAGAACATACTCATTCTATATAAAATAATGGAAAGTAAATGAATAACTATCCAATATTTTCAAAAATTGATCCGATAAAATTTCCATATTCAAACCAATATTTCTTAAACTATTCTTTAAATTTCCAAATTTTCCCAAAATTTACATTTTAGTCCCTAAGGACACCTTTAAGCCTCCAAATATCATTTTCAAGCCAAATCCTTACAATTCTCACCGTTCACACTTTAGGACCCAAACTTTAAAAATTAACATAATGGTCCTTGAATTTTTCGAAATTCACAAAATGGTCCAAAAGTTAGAACAAACTTCAAAATCAACCTTCAATTCACTTAACTTGATTTTTCAACCCAATATTCTTTAAAAACAAGTTCAACAATCAAGTCCCTAAACTTTCCAAAATTTACAATTTTGTCCCTAATGCCAAATAATTAGGGATTTTATTTCCAAACCACTTATATCATCATATTTAACCATTATTCCTTCATTAACACCTTAAAATTCCAAACTTGTCTCAAACCCTACTTTTTCCATAATTAAAAAAAAAGCTATTTCTTCATCCTAATATCAAAATCATACTAATCTAACATCCTTCTCATCGTTTCCAACATCAAACAATTTTTTGCCATAATTTCCCTTAATTTTTCCATGGTAGCCGAATAGTCACTACTAGGTTTTCCATGGAATTTTCAACATTTAAACAATAGAACAATACCACAAGCATGTTTCCAACATGAAAAACTATTAAAACTCAAAATTCCATCATGCTCTTCATCCAACCAAATCTCCAAACTCAACTTAGATACATGAACTTTGCATAAAAATTATACTAAAAGATAGAGAATTTGATGGAGATAAAATTCCCATTTCAAGTCTCAAGCTAAATCTAACCATGGAAGCTTAAAAATTGAATTGAAATTCTTACCCTTTGAGCTTGGGGGTTTATGCAGCTATGGAGAAAGATGAAGATGATTTTTGGCCAATTTTTGGTCTTTAATTATGCCAAATGGCACAATATTTAACCATAATAAAATAATAAAAATCCTGAATAGTCAAAAGACCACTTTAGCCTCGAATTATGACCAACCACATCTCTACACCTATTTACTCTTATCAATATTAATCAATTACTTTAATAAAATAAGGGTGAAAAGTCTCTTTTATCCTCTAACTAATTCTTTATTTACTAGTTTGCTACACTAGTAAAAATCCAACCAAACTAGTTGGAATACAACCAACTAGAATATAATATTCCCAAAATAATATTCCATGACTTTTCTATAGCATTTAGAATCAACCTCTGAAATTTTGATTCGATCTGATATACCAATATTCATAAAATACTTATACTACGATTTACCCCTTTTTCCAACTATTGAATATTAATCCATACGAATCTTCTCTACTCTTACCGAGTCCAAAATATCGATAAAAATCACTTTTATAGAACCTTCCCAGAAGTCACCCATCATAAAATTTCTCTGACTTGAGCACGCTTAACAATTATAGTCGATCCAAAATCAGTACCTTTTTCCATCTTAATTCTAAAAATCGACATTAAGGTACTTAATTCGATTTGATCTACACTTATACTGAATAAAATTACTTAATGGAGAAATTACCATCTTGGTCCTAGAACTATTCCTATATTTTCACTTTAGCCACCAAACTTTTAATTTTTATGTTTTAATCATTGAAATAAAACCATTAACTTTTAATTCCTTGCATTTTAGTCACTAAGCTAATATTGGGGTATTACAGCTTTGACCTCGGAAACCAAGGATGAACCTCAACTGCCTAATATTGATACTGTATATGAATTTTTCGATGTCTTTTCTAATGAACTTCCGGGTTTACCTCCAACCCGTGAAGTGGAATTTGGCATCGAAGTGCAACCTAGAACAACGCTAGTTTCCATTGCACCTTACCGTATGGCCGCAATTGAGCTTAAAGAATTAAAGGCTCGGATTCAAGATCTTCTTGACAAGGGTTTCATTTGACCAAGTTCTTCATCTTGGGGAGCTTCGGTCCTCTTTGTGAAGAAAAAGGATGGATCCATGAGGCTGTGTATCAACTACTGGCAATTGAACAAGGTGATCATTAAGAAAAAGTGTCCCCTACCGAGAATACATGACATGTTCGATCAGCTTAAGGATGCCGCTGTGTTTCCAAGATCGATCTAAGGTCAGGGTACTATCAAATGAGAATTAAAGAATGCGATGTACCCAAAACTGCCTTTCATACTAGGTACGGGCATTACGAATTCTTGGTGATGCCATTTGGGCTAACCAATGCATCGATAGCCTTTATGGATTTTATGAACTGAGTTTTTAGACCCTATTTGGACAAGTTTGTGGTGGTGTTCATCGATGATATATTGATCTACTCCAAGAATGATGTGGAACCTCAAAATCATCTTCGAATTGTGTTGCAGACCCTACGGGAGAAGTAGATGTTTGCTAAAGTTTCCAAGTGTGAGTTTTGGCTCACCAAAGTTGCCTTATTTGGGCACATTATATTGGCTTCCGGCATTCAAGTATATCCGAAGAAAATCCAAGCTATTCTAGATTAGAAACCACCGAAGAACATCAGAGAAGTAAGAAGCTTCCTTGGTCTAGCTGGCTATTATCAGAGATTCATGAAAGGATTTTCCACGATAGCAGCTCATTTGAGCTAGTAACTGAGAAAATATGCTCCTTTTGTTTGGATCGAGGAGCACCAAAAAAGCTTTGACCAGCTAAAACAAGTTTCAACTCATGCACAAGTTCTAACCCAACCTGAGTTTGGCAATGACTACTCGGTCTATAGTGATGCATCGCACCTCGGGTTAGGATGTGTTCTTATGCAAGAAGGCAAGGTCATAGCTTATGCATCTCGACAACTTAAGCCACATGAGTGGAACTACCCTACACATGATTTAAAATCGACTGCAGTTGTATTTGCATTGAAAATCTGGAGGCATTATCGCTACATGGAGAAGTGCTGCCTCTTCACTGACCATAAAAGTCTCAAGTATCTTCTGACTCAAAAAGAGTTGAATCTTTGACAATGAAGGTGGATGAAACTCCTTAAAGACTATAACCTAGTCATTGACTATCATCCGGGCAAGGCCAACGTTGTAGCTGATGCACTCAGCCATAAACATCAGCCTGGTAGGTGTTGTCATTGATAATTGAACCCTATATTGTCATTTCATCGAACTCATTGAATGATCATTGTATTGTAGCCCCTCATGCTATTAATGCACATTTCCTTTTTCGGAAGCACTGTTGTAGCGTAGCTAAACTCTAGGTTCAGTCTACCATCGAATCGAGAATCAAGGCTTTACAGGAGCAAGACCCTCAATTGCAATCCATTTCTTCTAAGCTGCAAGGTGATGATAAATCTGACTTTAGAATTAATTCTGAAGGTCTCATATTCAATCTTAACCGAATCGGTGTACCCAACGATGAAACTATCCATATTGATATTCTGAAAGAAGCTCACTCAAGCTCTGTCTCTATACACCCGAGTTATATTAAGATGTACAAGGATCTCCGATAACTCTATTGGTGGCCAGACATGAAACAAGCCATAGATGATTTTGTGTCCAAGTGCCTTACATGCCAGCGTGTCAAAGTTGAGCATTGTGTTCTTACCCAACGATCATTGTATTGTTAGTGATCGCTGGAAATTGACCATTGAAATATTACCATTGTCATTGAATCATTGAACATATTGTTATTAGCCAACTATTGTTATCGAACTCACCGAATCATTGAAATGGACCTAAGGGTCAACATATTGTTATTGAATCATTGAACATATTAATATTGATAATGTATTGAATATTGGCCTAAATTAACGGACCTTGGATTCGAGTGGACATTTGATACAATTGGCATGCCATAGGATTTATGAGCTTATTGGTACAGGTGGACTACGGTCCTTAGGCTACGGCCTTTATATTGGCGAGGCAGAGGGATGTTGTGTTGGTCATTTGGCGAGGTGAAGGGACTAGGTCATTATTGATTTGGCGATGCGTAGAATCCGCGTATCCACTATCATGATCGATCCAAGGGTTATTATTGATCGATATGAACTACTGACATTAAATAAAAAAAACCATCAATATTGAACTTGTTGCCTTGCTATAGAATATTGACGAAATGCCATGAAGATATTGCCTAAGCACGCATTTGATTGCAAATCGTACTTTTGATAACGTTGTGACTGCCTCACTAGGCAAAGTATGCCTAATTCATTTCATCTCATGCGTTTCAGGTCGATAAGTTCATCAGTTCAAGATCGAAGCTAGTTGGAAGTTTTGGCAAGTCACTATCAAGCTAAACTAATGTATTTTGCCCTTATAAACTCCTAGAATGGTGGCAAAGTAGTTAGATTAGTCACTTTTAGTCCTTTTGTTATGTATATATTGCTTGTGGAATGTATAAGCCTTAAGGGTCCTAAATGGCCTTTTAAAATTTGGCTAAAAATGGCATAATTAGCTTAAGAAAGTGAAAACCTAGTAAAAGGATTCATATTAGCATAAAATTTGGCATGATAGTAGATTTCTTATTATAATCTTGCTGGTAATGTTTCATTGAATTTTGACATCGTTTGATAAAAACTAGTCAAAATTTGTCATTACAGTGCAGGGCGTATTGATACGGGTATGCATATTTGGACATGGTCAACATCGATCAACATGGCGTATCGGTACGTCAAAGTGTGCACCGATACAAAAAGTCAACACTGGAATTTGGAAATTTATTTGCATCGATACAGCCTATAGGGCAGATCGAAACTAGTCAAACTGTACCGGTGCGGTTCCCTAGTCGTACCGATACAAGTCTTGTTCATTGGATTCTGTTAGTTAAAATTATGCATTGCGTATCGATACAAGTAGACACCATATCGATACGGGCTCATTGACTCTTAACTATTTTAACGGCCATGACACAAGCGTATCGGTAGGGCCTCTCGAGTACCGATACCGAGATAGGTAAATCTAGTAATAATTAATTGGAATAAGTTTAAAGCATTGCATATTGGTCACTGGATATTGTATAGTTTAATTGAATGGATAAATGAACTCCGATTGACATGAAAATTTGTATGATCATTGATTATAAGTTGATTTTTAGTACAAAAAGATAAATTTCAGAAAAGGACCTTTAAAATACTAAAATTACAATTTAGCCCTAAAACTTGTAAAAGTTTAAAATTGGACCTGAATCGATTATATAGCTTCACAATGAGTCATAGGAACTACGGTATCGCTATTGTGTTATTGTAAGCATGACAACATTAAATTATCGAATTTTTATTAAAGGTTATTACATCAATCATCACATTGTTTTCGGTAACGCCTTTCAACTCGGATTCCTGCCAGACCGGGAATGGGTGTTATATGGGGACGATTGTTGGAAATTCTAAGCAATTACAAGAAAGCGTTGGGATGGACCTTGGCTGATATCCGAGGAATAAGCCCAACCATTTGCATGTAGAAAATCATCTTGGAGGAATATCATGGGGAGACCATTGAGGGTTAGAGAAGATTGAACCCGAGCATGAAAGAGGTTGTTAAAAAAGAGATTATCAAGTGGCTTGATGTCAGGATAATCTATCCCATTTTCGACAGCTCGTGGGTCAGCCCAGTGCAATGTGTGCCAAAGAAAGTTGGCATGACCGTGCTTCAAAATAGCAACAATGATTTAATTCTTTCCAGGACCGTTAGCAGATAGGGAGCGTGCATAGACAATAGGAAGCTAAATAATGCCACCAAGAAAGGCCATTTTTCATTGCCCTTCATTGATCAGATGTTGGACCGACTTCAAGTAAGGAATTTTACTATTTTTTAGATGGTTATTCAGTATATAACAAAATTGCCATAGCTCTAGAAGATTAAGAGAAGACCACGTGCACGTGTTCATATAAGACGTTTGCCTTTAGAAGAATGTCATTCGTGTTGTGTAATGACCCGGCAACACTTCAACGTTGCATGATGTCCATTTTTCTGACATGATTGAACAAAATTTGGAAGTATTCATGGATGATAAAATTTGAGGAATGCCTTCATAGTTTGGAGCAAGTCTTGAAGAGATGCATTGAGACAAACCTAGTGTTGAACTGGGAAAAATGCCATTTCATGGTGAAGGAGGGCATTGTTCTCGGGCACAAGGTAACCAAGAAGGGATTGGAGGTCGACCAAGCAAAAATTGAGGAAATCAAACAATTGTCACCACCGACAAGTGTAAAAGGTATTAGAAGTTTTCTGGGACATGCATGTTTTTACCGTCGTTTCATTAAAGATTTTTCTAAAATTTCTAAACTGTTATGGTTGCTTTTGGAACAAAATGCCACTTTTGCATTTGATGATTCTTGTTTAAGAGCATTTCAGGAACTTAAGGAGAAGTTGATTAATGTCCATATAGTCGTGGCACCAGATTGGAATGAGCCATTCGAGCTCATGTGTGATGCCAGATTTTATGTCGTTGGAGCAGTACTGGACAACGGCGTGGTAAAGTTTTTCATACCATCTACTATGACAACCAGACATTAAATGGAGCTCAGTTGAATTATTCCACAACCGAGAAAGAATTTCTTGCAGTTGCGCTTTTGATAAATTTAGATCTTATTTAGTTGGTAACAAGGTTGTGGTGTATACAGATAATTCAGCACTAAAGTACATTTTGGCAAATAAGGATGCCAAGCCCAGACTAATCTGATGGATGCTTATACTACAAGAATTTGACATCGAGATTTGAGACAAGAAGGGCAGTGAAAACTTAGTAGTTGACTACCTATCACGTCTAGAGAATCACCTTGAAGATGGTAAGAACGCTGCCATATGAGATGAATTTCCAGATGAGTATTTGCTTGCGGTCAATGTCGTGCCGTGGTACGCTGACATAGTTAACTACTTGGTAAATAATACTTTGCGACCAAATCTGGCATACAATGCCAAGAAAAGATTTCTGCAAGAAGTTAGGCAATATTACTAGGACGAGCCAATACTGTTCAAACAGTGTACCGACCAAGTGATAAGATGATGTGTGCCAGAGGATGAGCAGCACAACATTTTGCAACTATGCCATGCCGCACCGTATAGAGGTCACTTTGCTGGGATGAAGACTGTTGCCAAGGTGCTGCAGTCAAGATTCTTTTGGCCCACACTATACAAAAATGCCCATAACTATGCCAAGGCATGTGATCGATGCTAGCAGACAGGAAACGTCTCTGGCAGACATCAACTGCCGCTCCAAAACATAATGCGTGTGGACTTATTTGATATATGAGGGATAGACTTCATGGGTCTATTTCCTCTATCATTTGGTAACTTATACATCCTCGTGGCTGTTGACTATATTTCAAAATGGGTTGAGGTTATTGTATTGCTAAGAATGATGCTAAGGTCGTTGTCAAGTTCTTGCACAAATACATTTTTACTAGATTTGGTGCCCCAGAGTGATTATTCATGATGAGGGTACCCATTTTAAATGTAATCTAATCTTTAAGGCTTTATACAGATATGGAATTCAGCAAAGGATTAGCATGGCATACCATCCCCAAACAAATAGGCAAGTCGAGATTTCAAACAAGGAGATCAAGAGTATCCTTGAAAAGACTATAAATCCATCTAATAAGGACTAGTCCTTGAGACTCGATGACTCATTGTGGGCTTACAGGACAGCTTTTAAAACTCCCTTGGGTAATTCACTATTCAGACTCATCTTTGGAAAAGTATGCCACCTACAGGTGGAAATAGAGCACCGTGCATATTGGGCAATCAAAACGCTTGATATGGCATGGAGAACTGCTGGAGAAAAAAGACTACTATATCTAAATGAGTTGGAAGAGTTCTGAACACAAGCTTATGAAAATTCTAGAATCTACAAGGAGAAGACCAAACGCTGGAATAGCAGTAGGATAACGCCAAGACAATTTGAGGTAGGCCAACTTTGAATCTGCTCGACAAATAATATCAAGGCATAAAATTATTAAAGGCTGGCGTGAAAAACAGGCATCCCTTGCCAACGCTCATCACTCATTTAAACTCTCCTTGTGCCAGTGTTGATTTCCTTTTATTTCTTTTCTTTTAAACTATTTTCAAAATCCACTTCAAATCAACAATACTTTCCCTTTGATGAGTAAACAAGCAAGGCAAACAAACTCTTGGCCAATCCTTGTGGGATTGATGACTAGATTACTGTTGTATTACTTGTAGACCGTGTATAATTGCACGCTAAAGACTTAGTTTTGGCACTGTTTTCATACATTTCCAATACATTTTCCACCCTTTTGCCAAGCACTCACACAGTCGAACATTGACTTAGGTTGCTTCAATTTCACGACCGCCTCAATCTTTTGTGGATCCACATAGATACCTTCTACAAAAACAAGATGACTAAGAAACACTACTTCTTTAATCCAAAACTCACACTTACTCAACTTGGCATAAAGCTTAATATCCAATAAAACTTGCAACACAATCCATAGATGTCGATCGTGATCTTCCTCGATATGAGAGTATACAAGAATCTCATCAATGAACACCACCATGAATTGATCCAAGAATTCATGGAATACCCAATTCATCATGTCCATGAAACTTGTAGGCGCAATAGTCAACCCAAATGGCATCACTAAGAACTCATAATGCCCGTAACACGTATGAATAGTTGTCTTTGGCACGTCTTTATCCTTCATCTTTAACTAATAATACCCAGATCTCATATCTATCTTGGAAAACACCACAACACCCCAAAACTAATCAAACAAATCATCAATCCTTGGCAAGGGATACTTATTCTTAATCGTCAACTTATTCAGTTACCGATAATTAATGTACATTCTCATCGTGCCATCCTTCTTTTTCTTAAACAAAACTGATGCTCCCTACGGTGACACACTAGGTCGGATAAAACCATGATCCAACAACTCCTGAAGTTGCATCTTCAACTCCTTCAACTCTTTTGGTGCCATGCGATACGACGCAATCGACACTGAAGTTGTATCCGTATACATCTTGATACAAAACTGTACTTCCTATCCGGTGGTAATCTAGGCAACTCCTCCCGAAACACCCCTAGAAAATCACAAATAGTACGTATATCCTAGGCATGCACCTCCTACATATTCGGGTTCATAAGCCAGATATGCTTAACCCCCAAGCTCCAGTAACTTCTACGCTTTCATAGATGAAACCACATTGGACAAGAATTTAACATTGTCGCCCACAACCACCAACTCATAATCCTCAGCAAGTTTCAAAGAAACTAGCTTGGTCTCGAAATCGACCATAACCCTATGCTCAGAAAACCAATTTATCCCCAAGATTACATCAACCATGAAACGACAACTTCATCAAATCAGCCATAAACACGTGACCTTGAACCATCAAATGACATCTCTTAAATAACCTTATAGTGACTATTGTCTTTTCAAAAGAACAAGTTACGCACATACCCTCATCTAACACTTCTACAGGTATATCAAGCATGCATGCATGAATGTGCAGAGCCAAAATCTATCAAAGAAAGGAATGATATAGACTGCAACATAAAAGTACCTGTAATCACATATGTGTCATTCCTTCCCACTCGATGTGCGTAGATCCTCATCGGTTTACCACCCTCAAGTTGAACCACCACGGCATGAGCAACAGTCCTTTGACCTTTCTTTCTATACTGAGAATTACTTCGACCATGCCCACGGCCTTTATGTGGTACAATGGTAGGCGCAGAAGCCTATCCATCTACGAAAAATCACGTCTAATGTGATCTCGCAAACCACATTTCTAGTATGTACCAAGAGTACCTCGACACTCCCCTAAATGTCGCCTACTATAATGCCCACACTCAGGTGCTCAAACATAAGTGCTCTGACTATGCTGTCCACTCCCAGCACCACCTCTACTATGTCTCTGATCAGGGCAATACCTTCTATCCCAATGCTTCTTATACCGATCTCTACCTGTATCTGACTCAGCAATCCTTTTTCTAGCACTAGAATTCTCTTAACGTGAAGATAATCCCAGATTCTACTCTATATCCTTCGCTTGAGAAACTAAAACTTTAAACTTCGTTTAATCTATAACCAGAATATAAGTATTCACTTCCTTGACCAGCCCACATTAGAAATTATCACATTGCTGACACTCATCGGGAACCAATTCAGGTGCATACTGGCTCAACCGAGCAAACTAAACCTCGTACTCAAACACACACATGCTCCCCTAGACCAACGCCATGAACTCTCACTTCTTTTCTTCTTGGTATCGGGAACCTAGATACTTTTTCTGGAAAGTAGCACAAAAAAACTCCCACGTCACATTTGTAGATGTCTTCCCCGCGATAGAAGTCGTCCACCAGCTATAGGCATCTCTATGAAGCAAGGATACTATACAACCCAACTTATGAACATCCATACACTATATCTGTCCAAAATCCTTTCGGTACTTGCAAACCACTCCTCAACTGTCTCTAGAGCTAAACCCCTAAACTTGGCACCTCCAAAACTATGCAAACGCTCCAATAGAATTCCCGTATTAATAGCTGTCGCAAGTACTGATAGAGGTACTTGCACTCCAGCTATAGTTGCCTAAAATGCTCTAGTCATTGCCTGGATCAACGATGTCATATCCCCCAAAATTAGTCCTTGGGGTGCCTGAGGCACACCACCCTCAACTCCATCACCAACATGAGGAATTAGTGTTGGAGGAGGCAACTCATCGTTATGCCCATCCACAACACTACCCATATAAGCTCTAGTCTTTCGTCTAGGTCCCATTTCTCGAAATATGAGTCTTAATCATGATAATGCAACAAAAAAAAACAATTAGGCCAGCTAAAAGCAAGAATCCAAGTTGTTCATGTTTCAAAACATAAATTATTTTACACTTGTAGTAAAACGACAATGTGTACCCAAGTTTTTACCCCAACATAGCACATTTCAAACATAGAAACACAAAATCATACACTGTGCATGCTATTCCACATATTCATACAACAACAATATGTCAAACAACCATAACCCACCTCCCAAAAATAATAACCTAGCTCTAATACCACCAAATGTAACCCCTTGATCCGGCCTAGACTCTAGACCGATCCAAGTGAGCTACATTGGGTTTGACAAGACAAACCCGATCCAATTTACTTAAAAGATGGTCCATTTTTATCTTCTCTAAATGCATAATTAAGTCCTAACTTGATCATGCTAGTAGCGGTGAAATTTACAATTAAATCGGGCATCAAATTGACATCTAATTGGTTGAAAACGCTATTCAGGGACCAAATTGCAATTTTGGAAAATTAAAAGGACTTCTTGAAATTCAAAATTACCAAACCTTAATTAATCATATTTCATGATTCCGGTTAAATTCCAACTTAAAATAATCATCCAAACTCATTTAATTGAATGATCAAGAAACAGAGACTAAACTGCAAAGATTCAAACTTCAGCAAAGCATATTACAAGAAATAAATGCCAGCGTACCGATACGCCCCTTGCCCGTATTGATACATGTATATTTTACAAAAGGTATTAGTACGGTCCTCAAGCATACCAATACAGTTGTTCGATATTAAAAATCATGGATTTTAGCATCTAAAGAGTGTATCGATATGATTGCCCATGTACTGACACAAGTTGTAATTTTTAGCTATGCATACCGATATGGCCACAAGACATACCGATACGCCTGTGAAATTTGCACAGCTTTGAGCCAAGATAGACCTCGTGTACCGAACTTTGAGGATCTGTACCAGTACGGACTGGTCTGTAATGACCTCATGGTAGAACATATGACACTTTGGCTCAATCTAACATGCCTCAAACATTATACAAACATTATATAACAAGTCTAGCAACATTTCCACAATCAAATAGGCATAATAGAGGATCATTCACATCATAGCAAAAACCAAACAAAGATCCTATAGGTTTGATCTCTACCCAAGCATGCAAATAATATCACAACCCTTTGAAGAATGACTTAAAACCTCATACAAGTCCAAAACATCAAAAGAAACATGTCCAAATAGGGAGTAACCAAAACAACCCTCCCAATTACAACTTGGTCACATTGCCTCTTATTACTACTAAGTATTTATAAAATAATACTTGAAATAGCTTCGCCCTTGGATTGCCTCTAGCTTACTCCCTGTCCAAGTCTTACTTCTCTACATTGATGAGAAAGGAGAACGTAATCTTACAAGCTTAATAAGGGAATCTCAAAAACACTCACCAATGCATTTAAAACCATTTTGCTTTCAAAACATGTAAAGTAAATCATTCCAAAACATCTCATGCTTCTATTGTCTTTCTAAAACATGCATTTTTGAATAATTGTAACATATGTATCATGGAATTCTATCATAAAACTCAATTTAAGCTTTCTCATGTTAAAATCTCAAAATAGCAGGCTTAAAGAGCATCACATCTATAAGCCATATTATACAAAACATAATCCATTTCTCATGATACATTATATCATATATTGGTATTCAAGTGATGTAACCCCCTTGACCCGGTCTAGCCGAAAGACCAAACTAAGTGAGTTACATTAGGGTTTATCGAAATAAACCTCGAAAAGATTACAACTAAGATGGACCATTTTTTATCTTGTCTAAATGCATTATTAGGTCCTAAGGTGTTCATACAAGTCATGGTTAAAATCACAACTCAATTGGGCGTCATCTCGACATCCAATTGCTCGAATATGCGATACATGAACTAAAACATAATTTCCAACTTTTATGAGGACTTTCTTCAAATTAAAGTTACTGATCCTCAATTAGTCATGTTACATGCCTTCATGTTGAATCTCAGCTCAAAATGGTCATTCATACCCATTTAATTGCACAATTAAGAATCAAGGACCAAATTAAAAAGATTTCAAACTACAGATAACATCACAACAGATTCAACAATCTGCGTATCGGTGCAGGTGACATGTATTTTGATCTGCGTACCAGTGCAGGTGACATGCATTTCGGTACAAGCTTGTATATTTTGAAAATCCAGATTCAAGTAGCTAGACACCGTATTGATACAGTAACCCGTGTAGTGAAACAAGCATTGTTCCAACGCTATGCTTACCGATATGGTTAATAGGCATATCGGTACGCCTAGGCTATTTTGAACACATTAAGCCTGGATGAGTCCCTGCGTACCAAAACCTGAGGGCATGTACCGGTACGGGGAGACCTGTAATGACCTCTAGGTCCAACATATGACACTTTGGCTCACTCTAACACCTCTCAATCATCCTATAAGCATCATACGGCATCATAAACAATAAGTCATCAAAGATAGCAACATAGATTGGGGATATACTAAGCATGGCATACTCAAGCAATCACCTATGACCATGGTTTCTACCCAAGCATGCTTAATGTCTCCCAACCCTCAAAGCTACATATAAAAACATCATACCAAACCAAAACATCAATTCATAGTATTACAATAGGGAGTATCTTAAAAAATATCTCCCAAAACAACCAGGTAACATTACCTTCTTATTACTACTTAACATATATAAAACCATACTTTGAATCAAAATGTTCCTTGGATCCTCTCTTGCTCACGTGCTGTCCGAGAAGCTATTTCTCTGCATTGATGAGGAAAAGAGAGCGTAAGCTATAAGCTTAGTGAGGGAACATCGCAAAGTACTCATCAATGCATTTAAAACAATTTCTATCAAATCTCATGTAATTATCTCATGGCAAAATCTCTCATGCTTTTTTTCAACATCTCAAATATGTACATTTAAATCATTATGAACACATGTATCATTGATTCAATCTCTACCTCAATTTAAGCTTCACACCACAACACCTTTATTACAAGCTTAAAGAGTAACACATGTATAAATATCATTATACAAACATATTCCATTTCACATGATACATTATCTCATATATCGGCTTTCAAGTGACTCAAAACCAGCAACCTTTCATTTCATAAAACTTATTGGATACACGGATTTATCAAGTGGTTCCCACAACCACTTCACATACATACCTCAACCGGAGTAAAGGCACACTTGCACACCTCAAAGGTTTGTATGTATAGTCCACCAGCAGGAGTAAACGAAACATTTACCAACCTCAACTGCTGCTTGGAGATTATGGACTCTTAACACCCCTTGACAAACATTAGGCTGACACCATAAAACTATAGATTTATTCAAAAATGGGTTCGAGAGTTGGTTACGTGTGGGGAAGGATTAGCACCCCCATCACGCCCGAAAATCGGTACCAAAATATATGTTGCTTTTAATTGATGGAAATTATCGAATTTTAAATTGAATTTAATTGAATTGTTCACGATTGAATTGAGACTTTAATTAGATTGGCTTTGTCAAATTGGTGAATTCGAATTAATTAAACATTTAATTATTAAGGGTGACGATACCTCGAACCATAGATTAAACCGACATCGAATAAGCCTGACTATCGTGTTAATTTATGGTTCGAACTCCGTTCAGCACCTTCATGCATGATGCAAGCAGTTAGGAATGATGTTATGACTTGTCAAAATTTTATTTACCTTTAGACGGTAGGAATTAATTCGAATATTTGATCAACATCCAATGAACTAGGACTGTTACGACACAAATATAGGAATTAATAAATACCTCTTTTTTATAATTTAAGTTAATTAACCATATGCACGTCCATTAAAATATTAGAGTCATATGAATGACAATTAAAATGCATGGCATGGAAGAGCTTGAAATAAAACCTAGGCCCTGTAACACCCCTTTTCCTATATCCATCACTGAATACGAGACAGAGATGTCACAAAACATTTGTAAAACCGTCTATATTTATAATTCGGTAAAAATTTGTTTCTTTAAAAAAATATTACAATTTAGTCTTTATTTACAAATCTAATTAATAGCGTAAATTTTAAAATGTATATTTCTGTCTTTAAATCAGGTTTAATTTCAGGCAGCAACTTATCAATTTAATTTGACTTTATATAATTAGTGAAACTGTCTAAAAACTGCCTGATTTAAAATTCATCCAGATTCCAAATAAATTACAAATTCTATCAGAGCAGACATACATTTTAGTATACATGCCAACTAGTAAATATCAAATAGTGTCAAAAGATATCTTACTGATACATTTGTACCTGTTATTGATTGATGATGTCCGTTTATGCTCCTTACTCTATCCATTTCTTCTTTCCTACGTGTGAAACAGTCACACGCTAAGTAATTACTTAGTGAGGCAATAATTCATGGTCAAATACAATTTGACATAAATATCAACATAAATAAATAGTGATGCATATGATCATTGTAGCATGTCATGCTCGTTAACATAAATAAATACGTAATAGCATATATGAATATCAAAGTGATAAGATTAGATCTTACCAATTACCGTTGCTATTTCCATCCGTAAGCTTTCAATGCTTACCAATACCTTTTTCATTTCTACCTACAAGCTTTCAAGCTTATCATTATGTTTCTTTGATTCATTTCAATTTACTTAGCCCAAGGTATCGAATTAAGAGATTCTATGTACACGAGTCATCCCCTATACTTACTTGAGTATAGTGTATTATTGCACTCTACTTGGAGTGCTTAGCACCGAAGTGCTTCGGTATACTTACCGGAGTATACCATTCATGAAATTTGTACTTTACCTGAAGTGCTTAGAATATTTATACAATTGTTTATGACTCTATGGATATCCAACTATACCTTCGAATCTCTATATCATATATTGGGCTTTATATCATCATTCTATTTCATCAATGGCAACATATATCAATATATATATCAATATATATATCAACATTGGACAGTTCATACCCGAAATAACATTTCAATTTCATCAATGTAAGTAATCATAAAAGCCCCTAGACCGGAAGTCCCAATCTAGGAGATCACATTACATACTAAAGACTTTTTCACGTAAATGCTTAAGTGTTTAAAAGGGGTTTAATGTATTAAAAATAACAGTTAATTTAAGCATAAGTTAAATTAGTTATCCAAAATAAACCATATTTAGTAATACTACATCGTAATCCCTATGGGGTAACATAATAAGTTGAACAATAACAAAATATGGGCTCATGTCACCGTAAGAGAGACAGTCTGGAAGATGGAAATATTACAACAAAAGTCAAGTACAAAAAATATGTCGATCCTCTAAGTAACAGATCTGGAGAGCCTATCCAATTTATTTGAAAAGAAAAGTTTAAGGGTGTGAGCTAGGGAGCTCAGTGTGTCCCGATAAGTGAAGATAATCATATAATATATTACAGATAAGTGCAAAACATTTTAGTAAATCATATAATATTCCATTCAAATCGTTATTTCAGATCTAGCTACCCTCCAACCGAACACCGATGTACAGTCCCCCATGAACAGCACCAGAAGGTCTTACCCTAGGCCTGCAGGCGTAGGAGCCTACCTAAGATTATGCCTTAGGCCCAAAAAGACATACCCTAAGCCCATTGGGCATAGGAGCTTAACATAAGGATTTACCAGCTGGATCAGGCTGTACCTGTAGACACTTCAAATCATATCCCAATTAATCCAAAAAAGGGACAAGATTGAAAAGTGTTGAAAACTTACAAGGACTGAGAGTGTAGTTTAAAAATGCGGAAGCCTTCATTGTGAGATTTCCAGGATGTGGAGGTCCTTATTATGTTATTAAACCAAAGAATTTTTAAAAAGTGATATAAAACACACTTCTCGCCCGAAAATTAAAACTTCTTCCATTTTTTAAACTATTCGAAATAACTCTCCCAAAACCTCTGAACCGTCCTTGGGAGTTCTTGAGGTTAACATGAGCTTGCCTAAATTTTTTAGAAATCGACCATGCGCTGCCGTCCAAACCACCGTAAATCGATCGCTGGCCGTCGCTCACCGGTGCCAGCGAACTACGAAACAACCCCCAAAATACCATCTCCCTCATCTAAAACCAGATATGACCTTAAATTTTCAAAACATGACCTCTTTTCCCTTTAAAACAAAAAAACCGAAAATGAAAACCCTAGCCACCTTTGCACGACCCTAACCACCGACCTTCCAAACCTCTCTGTGATTCACCATGAAAGCCTCTCAAAGGCTATGCAGATTATCACCAGATGAGGAGGTTCAGAAGACCGACGGTCGCGACCCTTCAGAGGTAAACAAAAAAACCCTAAACTCTAATATGTTTTTTACTTGTAACCCTAGAATTGAAGAGATTACCTCAATGCTCTAGATTTTCTTTTTGTATTGCTTTCTTTCAAAAAAATCCCCATTGGGGTTACAATGATACTAGGCTTGGTTTTATAACTAAAATTACATGATGTTTTCAAAAAAGAAAATATTGATTGGTTGCCTCTCTGGGATTTGGTCGGATTCATCTGTCAATTTGCATATTGTTGGCTTGTCCCCCTTGTTTCTGATATGCTTGGTTTTATTTGCATCTATATTGGGCTCTGACATTTGTGTATTTTGGTTGTGTGTGCCACGGTCGGAGAAGGGACCACTGGTGGTTTTGGTTTGATGCGAAGGATGGCCGAGGTTGCTGGTCGTGGCAAATGAAGGGTTGTTGGTTGGGGATCATTGGCGTGTGAGCTTCACGCGTGCGTGGTGCCAGTGGAGAGTCGGGGGTGGTGCGTGAGAAATCTGGAAATTTCCCAGTGCTGATCGTGGGCCGTTAGATCCATCCCAAATCTAACGGCTGTAAGCCAGCTGTGCGAGAGAAACAAAGGGATTAGGGCAAATATAATTAGGGTTAGGTTTGGGATTTAAATGGGCCAGACAATGTAGATGTTTTTGGTTTTTTTAATATTTTGTTTGTTTGTGTTTATGCTTAATAATAATAATAATAATATAATATAATATAATATAATAATAATCATATACCAAAAAAATAGTGATAATAATATAAATAATATAATACCAACAAAATAATAATAATATTCTTTTGTGTTTTGTTTTTTTCTTCTTTAAAGCATAATACATAGTAACACATAATAATAATAATAATATTTTGGGGTTCTTAAACATAGTGACACATAGTAGTAATACTAATAACAAGTATAGTATAATAATAATAATAATAATAATTTTGTTTTTTTGCATTAATAAATAATAGATATAATATTAGTTAATAATGTAAAAATATAAAAATAACCAAAGCCCATTATTTCAAATTTTCACAAAAATAAAAAAACGGGTTAACACCCCTGATAAAATTAGTGATTACAGCTGCCCCTTTTTCTTATTCTTGTGGAAAAAGAATAAAGCAAAGATCAAAAGCACTAATTTTATTCGACTTTCCTGTCCGAAGATTTTGAGCTGCGAGTTCCTCCTATATAGAACTGTTCACCCTTCCTCTTCCGAAAATCCTGAAGCTTCAGGTTAGAACCTGTAGCTTTTCTTGAGGCGGATCATTCGAGCCACAAGTTCCTCCTATATAAAACTTGTAGCCTTGAAATCCTGGAGATACGAATTCTTTCTATATAAAACTCTTCACCTTGAAGACTTTAAGCTACGAGTCCCTCCTATATAGAACCTTTCACCCTGAAGTTTTGAAGCTAGGGTCCCTTCGATATAGAACCTTTCACCTCAAAATCTTGAAGTTCGAACCAAATAAAAGGATTCACGCCAACATGGCTACCAATCGAAAGTCATCAATAAGATCTACCTCTTCAACATGAGGCTACAGACCAAATAAAAGGATTCATGCCAACACGGCTACTAATCAGGAATCATCAACAAGATCTACCTCTTCAACACGAGGCTGCAGACCATATAAAAAGATTTACGCCAGCACGGCTACCATTAAAAAATCATCAATAAGATCTACCTCTTCAACACGAGGTTGCAGACCATATAAAAGGATTCATGCTAACACGACAACCAATCAGAAATCATCAATAAGGTCTACCTCTTCAAAACGAAGCTGCAGACGACTACCAATCGAAAATAATCAATACGGTCTACCTCCTCAACACGAGGCTGCTGACGAAATAAAAGGATTCATGTCAACACGGCTACAAATCTAAAATCATCAATAAGATCTACCTCTTCAACACGAGGTTGCAGGCCATGTAAAAGGATTCACGCAACACAGCTACCAATCAGAAATCATCAATAAGGTCTATCTCTTTAACACGAGGCTGCAGACCAAATAAAAGGATTCATGCCAACATGGCTACCAATCATAAATCATGAATAAGATCTGCCTCTTCAACACGAGGCTGCATACCATATAAAAGGATTCACACCAACATGACTACCAATCGGAAATCATCAACAAGATTTACTTCTTCAACACGAAGATGTAGATGTAACACCCCTTTCCTGTATCCGTACACCGGGTACGAGTTGGAAATGTTAAAACTTCTTTAATAAAAAATCAGGGTAATTTAAAATTTTTAGAAAAACTTCTCAATGGTCACCCATCCTAAAATTGCTCTAGCCCAAGCACGCTTAACTTTATTTAAAATCGACATAATTTATTTATTTGAATTCTAATCATAAATCAATTATCTTAGTATGCAACTCATCACTTGAGATTACTCTTAACTTTGAATCTTTCCAGAAAGTCCAATTATCATGAAACCATACCGAACTTTAAAGGCCAAATCACAACGCAAATAAGTTTAGCAAGTATACATGTCACTATAATAATCAAACCTCAATTAGGATGTCATTACTGTGATTACCTGTTGAGCTTTCCAATATTGATGCAATGCTCTTCTCACTCTCATCTTGATTTACCTACGTGTGCACAATCGAACACACTCTAAGTACGAACTTAGTGAGGCAATAAAGGAAGTTAATAAAAATAATTTAAACTTTATTCAACTTCATGGCTATGATTACATAACATGATATACATATGCCAATATACTAACCTTTGTATTGCATTGGTAATTATTTACTACATGCCAATGCCAACAAACTTTCATGCTTGTCTATTTTTCATAATGTGCCATATATGCATAAATGCATCATGATCACTAGACATGTATTACCATCATGTTAATCATATATTAACATAATATAAACCTGATAAAAATTTCTTACCAATATACTTGCCATTTATTCCAAAAGCTCATAAGCTTTTCCACATGTTTATCTTTTATTAACCATCAACCCATAGCCCAAATATAAGCCTATGAGGACCCTGAGCACATGAGTCAAAACCGCTCATAAAGTTGTGCTAACCATCCGCACGTAAGGCCGTGCTAACCATCCGCACATCAGGTTGTGCTAACCATACACACTAAGTGTCCTTTATATACACTATAGTGCTAAACCGAGTATACAGTGTGTTGTTGGACTCTATGGCATGCCAACTATACCATGTCCCTCAATGACTTACATGGGCATATTTTCCATATTTATTTCATCCATGGCAATATATATCAACATAATTTAACATTGGGCAGTTCATACCCGAAATAACATTCATAATATAACATCATATATAACTAGTGATCCATGCATTTATATTCAACTTTGACATATTTAAAACATGTCAATCATATGCTCCACAACATAAATATAATGACAATAAAATTTGGGTAGGCTCATCGCAAGCCATCCCAATGATGTATAAAACATCAATGTGTCATGATATGTATTCAATTGCACTCACCTTGGCCCCTTAACACAATGCCTCACTAGGTCCTAGTTTGATCCTTTCTTTCATAGAACCTCGAACCTTCTTTGATTCGGACTTGACTTCATTAATCACATGAATAAAATAAAATATTTGTTAGATTCAAATCTAACATTAACTTAAATATGCTGTCTAATATAAAATTTACAAATATTTTTATTTCTTCCTTGTACTGTTCAAAACTTCCAATAATTCTTCCTAGCTTGCTAACTAACATTTAAAAACAAAATGTTTAAAATTCCATTTTCTGACAGCATGCGCTACCTTCAACGATTTACTTATACAGGGCAGATTACATATTGGATCTTAATTTCCTTTATACTGGAGAAACTAGATTCGATAACGGTTTTAAGGGTATAAGAAGCATAAATTAATAAAATCTACAAAAATTATGAAAAATCACTGAATTCACGTCACACACTATCCAGGCAGAAAACTACTCTATAATTTTTCTGACTTTCATTCGAATAAAAATTCAAATTCTAACATAACTTTCCATAAATCACTTCTAATTTACAGCAACTTCTCCTTATTTCTCTACTTGTCAATTTAATCTCATACATTACTTCAAATGGCTAGAATAAAGCTTGTATTCATATGTTCTCTTTACATCCTTCATCAAAATAAGCTTAAACATTTACTTCTCTAATTTCTCTTGATTTTCGAGATGGTCACCAAAAATTTAAATATAAGGATTCAAGCTTCTTAACTTTGCAAATTAGTCCTGCAATCAACATTACTACTTTAATTCCATCATTTTAACTAAAAATCAGATTTACTCCTTCTACATATCCTGTTTGCCGAATAGACCATTCAAGTTTGACAATTTGACAAAGTGGTCACTAATGTGATTAATCATCGATTTAGCATTCCAACTTTATTTTCATGTCTCTAACATCATTAATAATATAAATACACATCAAATTCTTAAAAATCAGATCTGGTCCCTTAATTTTGAATCTTGCCGAAATGGCCCCTATATATTTAACTTAGGGTTTTCCTTCCAAACAACAAATCAAGCTTACTAGATCATTAATCCAACATCACAAACCCTAAGTTAGACTTGAATCCATAAACCCTAATCCTCTCTATACAACCGAAATATGTAGGGTTTAAATCCCAACTCAATAACATGATTCTAACATCATACAAGCATGACTCTAACTTAAAATCAACCATGGATTCATAAAATCATAAAAGCCCCAATTTGTTCATAAACCCTAATTTCTTCCAAATATCAAATTTCATCAACCAAGCAAGTATTCTATAAATTGTTTACATAAAAAGATAGAGCTCGAAGAGTAGAACAACTTTGCAGTTTGAAAGATTACCTAAAAACCGAGATTCGATGCTTAAATCGAGCTTTGAAATTTTTTTCTTCTTTCCTCTAGCTCCTATGGTACATGGCTGGAAAAAGATGAATATTTGTTCATATTTTTCTATTATTTTGCACTTTTAACTATTAAATGAATTTTAAATTCATTTAAACAGTGAAATTACCAATTTAGCCTTTAAATCCAATGGCTAGTTTAATCTCTTCCAAAATCAAGGGCCAAGATTAAATACATGCATATTTAATCTTCCAAAAACGTCCTCAACATTTCCAAAATATTTCAAAATTGCCATCCTTGCCAAATGACCAATTTACCCTCCAAGTAGTCTTTATTTACAAGTTTGTTTCAAAATTGCCATTCCATTATAATCTAACTAAATTAGTTCCTTATCAACCAGATACTATTCCATAAATATCATTTTATGATTTCCCATGGCTTATGGAACAACCTCTAAAATTTCAATTCAATCCGATTTCTCGATATTCACTAAATACTTCTACTACGATTTTACCTTTACCGAGCTATCAAATCTATTCCAAATATTCTATATTTCCATATACGGAAAATAAAGACTATTATCTCATAAAAACATCCTTTCTTAAGGACTTAGACTGAATTTTCCTAACTCATTCTACTATTCTAATAATTATCGAAAATCCTCCAAATAGTGAAATAACCATTTTGCCCTCAAATCCAAAGAATCCAGAATGTACCACATATCATCATCATTCATCCAATGTCCTAGATTAATCTTGAGTTAGTAGTTACCAACTTTTCCCGTATAATTTTCCGAAATTACGATCTTGCCATTTTTCATCAAACAACTCGTATTTAACATGAAAAGTCAACGTAAATCTAATGGTTCATATTCTTCCAACACAAATAAGATATCTTAGACATGTAAAATGACATAATTAATCTTGCCTTATCATCCTTCAAAATATCCTGGATATTCGATTCGATCAGATTATCCGAATATTTTTCTGAACTTTATCGCTTTAAAGCCATTGATACAAACTCCGTACGAAAAAATAGGGTAACATGAAAGCATCATTCTTGGGGGTAAAGTATTCATTTATGAGACTAAAATACATAACTTTTGAAAAATACAATTTAGTCCCTGAACTTTCCTAAGTTTATTCTTATCCACAAAACTTTCAAAATTTACATTTTGGTCACTAGCCAAAAATTGGGATATTACAATTCTCCCCCTTAAGAAAATGCATCCTCGAATTTTTAATACGTACCTGATTCAAAAAGGTGAGGAAACTGCTTTCTCATATATTTTTCTCTTTCCCAAGTCGCTTTTTCAACTTCATGACTTCGCCAAAGAACTTTAACAAGCGAGATCATCTTATTTCTTAGTTCTTTGACTCCATGTGCCAGTATCTTTACCGATTCTTCCATGTAAATCAAATCTGGTTAAATCTCTATTCCCTCTAGGGCAATGATATGTAAAGAATATGATCGATACTTCTTGAGTATCGATACATGAAATATATTATGAATCTTGTCCATTTTCGGAGTTAAGACTAACTAATAAACCACCAGACCAACCCTTTTCACAATCTTATTTGGTCCAATAAATCTCAGACTCAGACTCCCTTTTTGTCCAAACCATAACACTTCCTTCCAATGAGAAACTTTTAAGGAATACTTTATCCTTAACTTCATATTAAATGTCTTTTCTTTCATGATTAGCAGATAATATCCATCATTCTAAAGCAATTCTAGATTGCTTCGAACCTTTCTTACTTTATTATCTGTATCCTGAAATAAATCAGATTCAATCACCTTTTAGTTTCCTTTTTAACTCATTATCATCGGGGATATAAATTACCCCTTGATAATATGAACATCCTTTAGACTTAACATCGAAATCTTTAATTTTTCCCTTTTCACCCTACTGAATTTTTTTTCCAGACATATCTTATCTTTCATCTGTAATTTTTTTATCCTATTTGTCAAAGTAGATTTGAGCTGAAACTATGTAATCAATATATTATTTTCTTCCAAAGGTAATTGGGCATTTAATGCTTATAAGCCAAAGAATGACTTTTGGCTAAATACATCAACTACTACTTTAGCCTTATTACATCAATACACATCCCAACCTATTATGGGATGTATTATTGAATAAGATAGAATCCTTACTAGATTCATATTGCACTAATACTAGTGTTACTATCAAATCTTATTCTACTGGTAATAATATAATCGTAATTTAATCTTAAAGGAATATTACTACTTCTTTAACTAACATCACTAGAGCTTCTTAAGGTGATATATTGGGTCGTATAAAACCTCAATCTAATGACTCTTGCAACTAGGTCTTTAGCTTTCTCAATCTAGTAAGAGCCATTTTGTAGAGTGCAATCGGTATAGGTCCAATATTGGATTAAATCCAATCCTAAAATTAGCCTCTCGATTAAGCATCAAACTTGATAGCTCCTCTTGGGCAACCCATTTAAATCTCACAAACAATATGAATACTCTCCTAGCTTACCCTTGATGCTCGGTATCCATAGCATAAGTTAAGTAACTTTCACGTTGGTAACAAAATCCAATAAAAACTCTGCATGCTCATGCATGCCAATTATCACAATCCTCACATGATTGGTTTTATGGTTTTCTTGAATCTCCAACACTAATTATAAATATCAGAGAGTTCTTAATTTTCCATGTAACACCCTTAACGTATACTCTTAAATTGAATATACATTAAAGATGTTACAAATTCTTTTAAAGAAATCTCGACTTATAAATTTATTTTTACAAGTATTTAGAAATTTTAGTATGTAAATCTAACACTTTCCCCATTTTCTTGAAAACACAACCTATGTGCAATTAGCTAGTTTCAACCCTGAATTAATTATTTTAAAACATATTTGGCAATTATTAAAAACAACAGTTTAATTAAGGGTGAAAACTAGGTTCGCTATCTAGGTCATTTCTTGACTTTAAAATCTTTACGCGATTACTGATTATTCTTATTAGCAAAGTAATTATCCTTTCTACCTTATATTTACTCCGTTACAATGCTAATGCCTTATTTTGCTTTATCCATATACGGTTCATCATCAAAACTGATTACTTATCTATCATTTAGTCTAATTTAATGCATCATACTCTACTAGCAATTTAATACATCATACTCTAATATGTTGTGCCATAATAAATCATTGTAACACTGAATCACTTTATAACTACTGTAAACTTATACAACATCATTGTATCACTAGGTCATAGCTGTAGAAACACAACATCACCGTTTCACTTTATAACTGTTGTACACTTATACAACATCACTGTATCACTAGGTCATAGCTGTAGAGCACAACGTCACTGTATCACTATATCACTATACTCCACCTCATTGGCATGCCAATTATACCAAGAATCTCAATAATCATACAAAGGGCTTTTAGCATCAATATCTTGTAACCATTTAAAAATTATTGTAAAATATATCAATTTAGAATTCAAATTCTTTTTCTTTCAAATCATTCTAGGTTGACATATTATATTTCTTTCTCATATTATATATATATAATATGTAAAAATGTACTCACATGGGCCATTTATTAGCTTGCCTCTCTAAGCTCTACTCGATCATTTCCTTCATAATACCTCGACCCTTCTTTTGATCCAAATCAAATTGAAAAATTGAGTTTCGGGGCTTGAATCGAGCTTTAAAAAAAATTCTCTTTCTTTCCCTAGCTCTCACGTTTATGGCCGGAAAATATGAACATTTTTGTTCATATTTTCCCCAATATTCATTTAATAGTGAAATTACAATTTTTCCCGTTTATCAAATGGTTGAGATTGATTTTATCATCAATCAAGGGCCAAGATTTAATCTTCCATTTCTTATTTCCAAATTTGCCCTTATAACTTTTTAAATATTTCAAAATTCCCATTAGGGCCAAATGACCAATTTACCATCCAACTAGTTTTTTATTTACTAGTTTACCATTCTTGTAAAAATTCAACTAAGTCTAGTTGTAATCCAATCAAATATAATAAAATATGCATAAAAATAGTATTTTTATGACTTTTCCATGGCTTTTGGATCAGCCTATGAAATTCCAGTTCAATCTGATTTCTCGATATTCATAAAATACTTCTACTACGATTTCACCTTTTCTGAGCTATTGGATTTATTCCAAAAATTCTATATTTCCACATTCGGGAAATAAAATATATTATCCCATAAAAACTTCCTTTTCCAAGACTAAGACTGAATTTCTTAACTTAGTCTATTTTCCCGATACTTATCGAAAATCTTCATAGAATAAATTTCCTCTTAGAATTCCTTTATCGATAATCCATACGAATTTTCTCTACTCTTTCTCAGTCCAAAATATCGATCAAAAACACTTTTATGTGACCTTCCCGAAGGTCACCCATCCTTGTATTTCTCTAGCCTGAGCACGCTTAACAATTTTAGTCGATCTAAATTTAGTACCTTCTACTACATCTTAATTCTTAAAAATGATATCAAGGTACCTATTTCGATCTGATTTACTCTTATAATGAATAAAATTACTTATCGGGGAAATTTACACTTTAGTCCCCAAACTTTTCTAAAATTTATACTTTAACCCCAAAACTTTCAAAATTTACATTTTGGTCACTAGCCAGAATTTGGGATATTACATTCCTTGTCTTGATCTCTTAGCGAAACTATGTAATAAATTCAGCTTGATATCTTTGCCGAGAATCCTCACCACTTTTTAGAAGTCGTGAAATACATAATGATTCAATATTCCTTTTTACGAGCTGTGACCTCTGTTTAGATATTTTATCATTCTAAACCCTTTGTATTGCCTTTGGGATAATTTACTAATTTATAGAATTTTGAAATACATAGGGTAGTCAGTATTTCTTTGAACCTGACCTTTAGCCCTCTATGAGCTGTCATAACAGGCTTTATTTCTGTATGTAGAAGCAATTTAGAAGCAAATCAGCTCAGTTTATTAAACTTGCACTCATACCCATAAATAATCCAATTGCCCTAATTAAGATGCAAGAAACTCTGTTGCATCTATAGGATAAACTTTGTTACGGAACACTCAAAGAAAGAACTTCTAGTTAATAAACTTCTGAGTATGTATCGTAACATTACTTTATCAAATACAGGTCTAATCCTTTTAGATAAGATAATACTTTTTCGTTGAGTCTCCTCTGATCATCAATACAGAGTTCCTTCAACATAACTTTTATATCATTAAACCATATATTAACAATCATAGGATCTCCATTAATATCTCTCTGAAAATCTAGTGTGCCAGAACTCTCAATTCTTTTGTAATAGGTGCCTAAGCAGGCTTATTCATAAATGACCTAATGTTTGGAAGAAAAGCTCTAAATCCAAAACATGCATATCATGTTACTCTGGTGCCCCGGCACCATGCTAAGCTGAGGGTAGAATATTATCATTAACCTTATCAATCTCGTGAATCTCTTGTTGATCCACTCGCTTAAACACCTGGCACGATTCTTTTACCCTTACACATTGGAATTTGACATTATTATTATAATGAAGTAAGCAATTGAATCCATTCCAACAAGTAAAATCATCAGTAATTCTGACATCCTAGTGGCATGTATACACTTTTGACCTTTACCGTATTTGTTGCGTTGTGCAGTTGTACTAATAATGATACACAATCAGTGCAAGTATACACATCGAACAAGTAATAAAGTGATCAGTGACGGTCCTTGTTGGTAGGAGTTCATTGTCCTTATTGCTTATCACTGTCATGCCTCCTTTCTTCGGTACACATTGTACTGGGCTGATCCATGAACTATTGGGAATTGGGTAGATAATTTCATTATCTAACCACTTGATTATTTCCTTCATCACTACTGTTTTCATGATCGAATTAAGCCTTCTTTGGGGCTCAATTGAATTGCTGTGACATTCATCAAGTAGTATTTTGTGCATATAGATTGTAGGGCTTATTCCCTTCGAATCAGCCATAGTCCAGCCCAAAGCTTTTTTATGTTGAGATAACAAATTTATCAAACTACATTCTTGCTCAGGTTGAAGACTAGAGGAAATTATCACAGGTAAGGTTTCATTTTCACCCAAATAAGCATATTTAAGGTGTGATGGTAAAGGCTTTAATTCTAAATTGGAAGCATGCTCACGTGAAGGTTTCGAAGGGATAAATTCAGCAAAATCTAAATGTTCAAATTGCGTACCTGAGCTAGCTGTGAGGAGGCTAGTTTGCTGCACCTCCAATGGGAACTCCTCTTTGACATCTTCATTAAGTATCAAATAATCTTCAATCTCTGAAAAATAGCTACAGCAAAATTCTGCAGCTTCCTCTTTGTCTGTAGTGTATAAGTCCTGAAGACATTGACACTCTTCTGATTCATCCACATATTTGAGGGTATTAAAGAAATTTATGGTTACCCTCTGATTAGCCACTCTCATGGTGAATTCACTCTTTTCACAGTCAATCAAGATTCGGCCTATGCCTAGGAATGGTCGCCCCAAAATAATGGGTGCATTATCATCAACTTCACAGTCGAGAATGAGAAAGTCCACTGGAAAAACAAATTGATCCACCTTTACCACAACATCTTCAATTCTTCATTATAGACGAACATGGGATCGGTCAGCCAATTGTAGAATAACAGTTGTAGGTTGTATATTCCCCATACCGAGCTTCTTGAAGACTGACTTGGGCATGAGATTCACACTAGATCCAAGATCGCATAAAGCTCTTCCCACATAGTTATCTCCTATTGAGCATGGGATGATAAAACTGCCTGGGTACTTCTGTTTTGGTGGCAATTTACTCAACACAGAGTAGCACTCCTTTGCCATAGCAATTGTCTCATGCCTCTCAATTTTTCTCTTTTTTTGTGACAATATCTTTGAGAAATTTTGCATAAGTAGGCATTTGATCAATGGCCTCCATAAATGGGACATTGATATATAGCTGGTCTAAAATACTCATGAACTCCAGAAATGGGGCATTTGATCAATGGCCTCCAGAAATGGGACATTGATATAAGTAGGCAATTTACTCAACACAGAGCAACACTCCTTTTTTTTCTTCAATCTTTGAGGAAAGGGTGGTGGGGGTCTAACTTCTTGCTTGATTGTTGGTGGAGTATCTTTTGTTTTATCAATATGTGGATTCTCATTGGTGGGTTCACTTGTCGAACCCTCATGCTCGTTCTTCTTTAGAGATAAATCTCTTTGTACCCAGGTTCTTCTTTTGTAGTTTTGGAGTTAGATTCATCCGTTTTCTCCCCCCAAACTTGTCTCCCTTGTTGAGTTGAGTGTCACTCCTTAAAGTGAGTGCACTACATTGCTCCTTACCGTGAGGTTTAGTGATTTCGGTATCACTAGGTAAACTGCCTTGAGGTCGAACATGTAAAGCTTGTGCGATTTATCCTACTTGGGTTTCCAATGCCCTCAAAGATGAACTATGGCTTTACAGTAACGCTCATTGAATCTTAATAGACGCAGCATGGTCTTAAAGTAAGGCTTTAGTGGTAGTCATAAAGTCTTGCAAAGTAGATTCCAAAGTATTGTTGTTCAATGAAGAAGCTGAACCCTTGTTAGCATTTTGCCACAAGCATATTTTGTTGAAAGCCTGAGGGTTTAATAACATTTTGCTGTCGATCCGAGCTGCTGGTGTGGTGTCCCTGATTTCCCCAAGAGAGATTAGGATGTTGACGTCATCTTGGATTGTAAGTATTTGAATAAGGGTTGTAGTTGTTCCTATTGTAGTTCCCCAAGTAGTTAGTAGATTTGTGGTTCTCTCAGCACTCGCTCAGATGATGATTTCCATCTCAACGAATACAAGTAGTTGCTACCTTTACTCCCTTCACCTCATTAGGCCGTTGAAGATTCTTCAACATATTTGTAATAACAGACAATTGAGCTGAAACAGATTCATTATGTTCAAGCTCTCTTGTTCCACAAGTCTTCCTCCCCGTTCCTAGTCTTGTAGTAGGAAATTGGTAGTCATTGTTTGCTATCCTATCGAGGATGTCAAATGCTTCTTCGGGTGATTTGTCTAGCAACGTACCATTTGCTGAAGCATCCAACATCATTCTTGTTGGAGCATTGACACCATTGTAGAACATCACGACTTGCGTCTAATCATGAAAACCATGATTCGAACATTTGCGAAGCAGTCCCTTATATCGATCCTAGCACTCGTCCATGGATTCATCACCAGCTTGACGAAAAGAAGCAGTGTCATTCCTAAATTGGGTGTTCATGTTGGGTGGATTATACCACAGTGAAAAACTCTTACACAAGTCTGTCCATGTTTCCATGGATCTACCGGGACTCCACTCAACCATGCCATGCTCTATCACGCAATGAATAAGGGAATAGCTTAAGTTTCAACACGCCTTCGTGCACACCTTGCTGGCTAAAAGAATCACAAACTTCCAAGAAAGCGCGAGTGTGTTGCCTTGCATCTTCATGAGGTGATCCACCAAATTGCCCAATGGAGTTCAACATGTTGAACATCACCGGTTTAAGTTCGAATTGAGCTGCTTGAATCCCAGAAGCCACAATTTAGTGTTGAGATCCTCCATAATAGGGTTTAAATGGTCTCTAATAGCACATGGGCGAGCTATAACTCCCTGATTTGCTGCAGCATTAGGATCCTGCGGATCCGTTCAATCTCAGGAACGAAAGGTGATAATGGTTCTTCAGGTCATACAACAACACAACTACTGCAAAAAGGTAAACAAAACAGCAAATAAATCAGTACAAAAAAATGGTGCAAAAACAAAACTCAAAATAACCAATTGCCAATCCCCGGCAATGATGCCAAAAACTTGTTACGTTGTGTGGTTGTACTAATAATGATACGCAATCGGTGCAAGTATACACATCGAACAAGTAATAAAGTGATGAGTAAGATCGTCTCCACATGAATTGAAGGTATTTCAAGTGAGGTTTAAGCACGCAAAATAGAAACTGAATATGGAATGAAAGAGTTGATATGAGCAAATGAAAGAAATAATGTAGCAAAAAAGTATAGTAACAACTTGAGCAAAATGATAAGACTTCAAATGTCCTCACACGTGCAAAAACTCTTAAAGGGATGACAGGTTGGGTTTACCAAGGAATCCTATGTCTAGTTCTCGTGAATGACTAACAATTTCCAGCTTATAAGACACTCGACAGAGCTTCTATAGATTCTTCTAAACTATCTCTAGCAAGAAACTGGCAGCAGGAATGCTACGGCAATACCTCTCAGCGTGAACCTTAGCAAGCTACTAACCCTGAAGTTCTACTCCGTTTAGTCAATGAAACTCTATCCTTATCTCTAAGGTGAGTTAGGGTTCAGCCTCTCAGCATCAAACCCCATTGTCCACGTAGGTCTAAGCTTAACACTCTCGACCATTAAGCATCTCACAAAGGTAACAACTAACTATTGAAAGCTCTTACAAACCCAATGCAATAAAATAGTGAACAAAGCATCAATGAAACTGGAAAATGCTAAAACATTCATTCAAACAGAAAACATAATCATCCACAATAAACCCAAGCCACTTAAAATTAGTTCATGGTTGGGTAGATAACATCCAAAATCATTCGTTTAATACAACCCATTTCATAATAAAAATGTAAGAGAAAAAAGCAACTAAGAGTAGAGGAAACTCCCAAGCCGCCTTGGACTACCATGAACCACTCAAAGCTTGCTGATTCTCTCAAAGGCCAGCAAGAACTTCCCTTGGAGCTTCAACAATGGAGGAACCCAAAACTGGGGAAGAAGGAGGGCAGCCGCCTTTTTCTTATCTCTTTCTTACCTCACCAATCACTTTTTCCAGTCACCCTTTTAATGTGGGTGTCCTTTCCTTTATATAGTGGGGCTCCTAGGGTTTTGTGCCTTTAATTCCTTATGTACCCTAGGGAATATTCCCTTCATATGTATGACACAATTGGCTGGTGGAATCATGTGTGAGGGCTGTGAAATATCTTCTTTCTTTGTCTTTTTGTACGCCTAGAAATGCTATGCAAAATGCTACGGAAAAATTTCCTTTCCCAACAGAACTCATTTCCTCACCTGCACATTACCACCACAAAAACTGCCCTTTCCCTTAAGCAGCACCAAATCTCATAAATAATTTTAAAACAACCAAGCAAACACCAACAAATGCTACTATATGAGCTAAATGTATCTATATGCAATGAAATGAGCTTGAAATCAAACAATAACCTAAGTAAAAAGGCATGAAATGTATACTTTTTACAAGGTTAACAGTATTTCATTTAGCTCTAGAACCGGCTAAACCTATAGCTCTGATACCAATAAATGTAACACCCCTTCCCCTATTCGTGCACCGGGTACGAGTTGGAAATGTTACGGCTTATTTAATAAAAAATCGAGGTAATTTAAATTTTTTAGAAAAACTTCTCAATGGTCACCCATCCTAAAATTGCTCTAGCCCAAGCACGCTTAACTTTATTTAAAATCGACATAAATTATTTATTCGAATTCCAATCATAAATCAATTATCTTAGTATGCAACTCATCACCTGAGATTACTCTTAACTTTGAATCTTTCCAGAAACTCCAATTATCGTGAAACCATACCGAACTTTAAAGGCCATATCACAACTCAAATAAGTTTAGCAAGTATCATGCCACTATAATAATCAAACCTCAATTAGGATGTCATTACTGTGATTACCTGTTGAGCTTTCCAATATTGATGCAATGCTCTTCTCGCTCTCATATTGATTTACCTACGTGTGCACAATCAAACACACGCTAAGTACGAACTTAGTGAGGCAACAAAGGAAGTTAATAACAATAATTTAAACTTTATTCAACTTCATGGCTATGTTTATATAACATGATATATATGCCAATATACTAACTTTTGTATTGCATTGGTAATGATTTACTACATGCCAATGCCAACAAACTTTCATGCTTGTCTAGTTTTCATAATGTGCCATATATGCATAAATGCATCATGATCACTAGACATGTATTACCATCATGTTAATCATATATTAACATAATATAAACTGGATAAAATTTTCTTACCAATATACTTTTCATTTATTCCAAAAGCTCATAAGCTTTTCCACATGTTTATCTTCTATTAACCAACAAACCATAGCCCAAATATAAGCCTATGAAGACCTTGAGTACACGAGTCAAAACCGCATATAAGGTTGTGCAAACCAACCGCACGTAAGGTCGTGCTAACCATCCACACGTAAGGTTGTGCTAACCATATACACTAAGTGTCTTTTATATACACTATAGTGCTAAATCGAGTATGCAGCATGCTGCTGGACTCTATGGCATGCCAACTATACCCTGTCCCTCAATGACTTACTTGGGCATATTTTCCATATTTATTTCATCCATGGCAATGTATATCAACACAATTTAACATTGGGTAGTTCATACCCGAAATAACATTCATAATATAACATCATATATAACTAGTGATCCATGCATTTATATTCAACTTTTGACATATTTAAAACATGTCAATCGTATGCTCCATGACATAAATATAATGACAATAAAATTTGGGTAGGCTCATCGCAAGCCATCCCAATGATGTATAAAACATCAATGTGTCATGATATGTATGCAATTGCACTCAGCTTGGCCACTTAACACAATGCCTGAACCTCAAACCTTATTTGATTTGGACTTGACTTCATTAATCACAAGAATAAAATAAAATATTTGTTAGATTCAAATCTAACATTAACTTGAACATGTTGTCTAATATAATCTTTCGAATATAAAATTTCCAAATATTTTTCCTTTCTTCCTTGTACTGTTTAAAACTCATTATGATCCCTAGTGATCAATTTGAACTTCTAATAATTCTTCCGAGCTTGCTAACTAACATTTAAAAACAAAATGTTTCAAATTCCATTTTTTGACAGCTTGCGCTACCTTCAAAGATTTACTTATATAGGGCAGATACATACTGGATCTTAATTTCCTTTATACTGGAGAAACTAGATTAAGGTTTCTAACGGTATAAGCCAAATAAATTAATAAAATATACAAAAATTATGAACAATCACTGAATTCACGTCACAGACTGTCCGGGCAAAAAACTGCTCTATAATTTTTTGACCTTTATTCGAATAAAAATTCATATATTTTAACTCGGAACTCGAAATCAGTTTTTGTTTGTTTGAAACGAAACTAGACTAACAAATCTTTACAACGGTATAAAATTCATCATCTAACTATTTTTGTATAGTTTATGGTGAATTTTTAAACTTACTGTCATAATTCAAATTCTAACATAACTTTCCATAAATAACTTCTAATTTACAGCAACTTCTCCTTATTTCTCTACTTTTCAATTTAATCCCATGACTTTACTTCAAATAGGTAGAATAATGCTTGTATTCATATGTTCAGTTTACATCCTTCATCAAAATAAGCTTAAACCTTTACTTCTCTAATTTCTCTTGATTTGTCGAGATGGTCACCAAAATTTCAAATATAAGGATCCAAGCTTCTTAACTTTGCAAATTAGTCCCCCAATCAACATTACTACCTTAATTCCATCATTTTAACTAAAAATTAGATTTACTCCTTCCACATATCCTCTTTGCCGAATAGACCATTCAAGTTTGACAATTTGTCAAAATGGTCACTAATGTGATTAATCAACGATTTAGCATTCTAACTTAATTTTCATGTCTCTAACATCATTAATAATATAAATACACATCAAATTTAAAAAAATCAGACTTGGTCCATTAATTTTGAAGCTTTTCGGAATGGTCCCTATATATTAAACTTAGGGTTTTGCTTCCAAACAACAAATCAAGCTTACTAGATCATTAATCCAACATCACAAACCCTAAGTTAGACTTGAATCCATAAACCCTAATCTTCTCTACACAAACCGAAATATGTAGGGTTTAAATCTCAAATCAATAACATGATTCTAACATCATACAAGCATGATTCTAACTTAAAATCAACCATGGATTCATAAAATCATAAAAGCCCCAATTTGTTCTTAAACCCTAATTTATTCCAAATATCAAATCTCATCAACCAAGCAAGTATTCTATAAATTATTTACATCAAAAGATAGAGCTTGAAGAGCAGAACAACTTTGTAGTTTGAAAGATTACCTAAAAACCGAGATTCGGGGCTTAAATCGAGCTTGGAAATTTTTTTCTTCTTTCCTCTAGCTTCCATGGTACATGGCTGGAAAAAAGATGAATATTTGTTCATCTTTTTCTATTATTTTACACTTGTAACTATTAAATAAACTTTAAATTCATTTAAATAGTGAAATTACCAATTTAGCCTTTAAATCCAATGGCTAATTTAATCTCATCCAAAATCAAGGGCCAATATTAAATCCATGCATATTTCATCTTCCAAAAATGTCCTCAACATTTCCAAAATATTTCAAAATTGCCATCCTTGCCAAATGATCAATTTGCCCTCCAACTTGTGTTTATTTACTAGTTTGTTTCAAAATTGCCATTCTATTATAATCTAACTAAATTAGTTCCTTATCAACAGGCTACTATTCCATAAATATCATTTTATGATTTTCCATGGCTTATAGAACAGCCTCTGAAATTTTAATTCAATATGATTTCCCGATATTCACTAAATACTTCTATGATTTTACCTTTACCAAGCTATCGGATCTGTTCAAAAAAATCTATATTTCCATATTCAGAAAATAAATACTATTATCTCATAAAAATTTCATTTCTTAAGGACTTAGACTGAATTTTCCTAACTCAGTCTACTATTCTAATAATTATCGAAAATCCTCTAAATAGTGAAATAACCATTTTGCCCTCAAATCCAATGAATCCATAATGTGCCACACGTCATCATCCTTCATCCAATGTCCTAGATTAATCATGGGTTAGTAGTTACCAACTTTGCCCTTATAATTTTCTAAAATTACGATTTTTCCATTTTCATCAAATGACTCATATTTAACATGGAAAATAAACTTAAATCCAATGGTTCATATTCTTCCGACACAAAAAAATTTCTTAGACATGTAAAATGACATAATTAACCTTGCCTTATCATCCTTCAAAATATCCTGGATATTCGATTCGATCCGATTATCTGAATATTTTTTGAACTTTATCGTTGTATAGCCATTAATACAAACTCCGTACAAAAAATTCGGGTAACATGAAAACATCGTTATTGGGGGTAAACTATTCATTTACGGGACTAAAATACATAACGTTTAAAAATTACATTTTAGTCCCTAAACTTTTCCTAAGTTTATACTTCATCCACAAAACTTTCAAAATTTACATTTTGGTCACTAGCCAAAATTTGGGATATTATAGTAGACCATATAAAAGGATTCATGCCAATACGGCTACTAATCAGAAATCATCAATAAGATCTACCTCTTCAACATGAGGCTGCAAACCATATAAAAGGATTCACGCCAACACGGCTACCAATCAAAAATCATCAACAAGGTCTACCTCTTCAACACGAGGCTGCATACCATATAAAAGGATTCATGCCAATACAGCTACCAATCAAAAATCATCAACAAAATGCCCCAACTTCAGATCTTCCTGACATAAAAAGATGCTCGCCATTCCCGAATAACCTAAGATTGGAAGACCTTTAGAAATCTTAATTATGCAAGTCAAATGGCTCTTGATTCTTTCCCGATATCTGCTTATCCTCTCGTGCAACTGTAGATCCATGCCTTTCACCAATCTTCAAATAATTGTTTAAAACAAAATGCTATGATGGTATGAATTAGCATGCTCCTAACATAGGGATGTCTAACTACAAATGATGCGTGAATGGCGTCATTTTTAGATCTGTTGGGGGAAGACCTTTGCTTTCTGGTCGATCACCCTTAATCTCCATGGGCTTTCTGTCTTTCCTAAATGTAACACCCTCAACTCAGTTTAGAAGAAAACCATAATCGAAGATGTCACTGCAAGATATTTCATGAAACACGTGATCAAAAACTAAAACTTTCAAAGTAATTCGAGACAGGTTAACAAAATTTTTCTTATAAAAAAACTTTAACCATATAACTTAAATTGATTCATACAAATCCAAATCTTGTAAAGTTCCATATACACTTAAATCTATTACCTCATTCAAAACTAGGCAGAATTGATACTTCAAAAATCTTTATCATGATCGATTTACTTACTCTTTATCATACTATTAAGAGCATTCAGTTTGTTCACATAATAAATATCCAGAATGATACTACACATAAATCTCACATCGTGTAGACTCCAAGCATCAAAACATGCAAATGGACATGACATCAAAGAAGCATGCGTGTGACCCAATAAACATTTCCAAACATTACATAGATTATTCAACAACAAACAAGGGTAGTCTTACATCAAAGACCAACAGGAATCAAGACCATTCAAACAAGTGATTACACCTTTACATGGATAATTCGAAACAAGCATATACACGTATATATGATTACTCACTCAAACCATGTATATATATATACATATATACATGGATACCCAACATAGGATTTTCATATATACATAAAACTATTAGAATATAACTTATACATAACATACATGAGTATTTGATTGAGCATATCTATTCACTCAGTTAGTTACTCAAAAATCAATAGAAAGATATTACTTACTATGCAATACTTACAATAATGCATTAATTTGGTTTATAAACTTTCTTGATTTCTCATTATCATAGCTTTTCAATACATAAAATACTTGACACACAAGTCATCTAACTTTGCATATCATAATATGAGTTCCTTGCCAAATAAGGTATCAACTTAGCATAGCATAATATGAATTACTTATCAAATAAGGCATCAAACTAATTGAACCAAGCATATATATGTATATAAACCATCAATCGAACACACATATACTAAGGTACTAACAAAACATATGTCTTCTACCAAAGGATATTCAAGAAGTTCATTTGATACATCTTACTTGTCATACAATTATTTTCAAGGAGACATATATCAGCATTCTATCAAGCATACAATTGATCAATCCCAAAATCAAACAAGCTTTTAAGCCCATACATAAGTTTCATACAAATCAACTAGTTATAACATTATCAATATTAGTCTCATTCGAACCATTTAGTTAGTTCATACGCACTTCTATGATATTCACTCATTAATTAATCAAAGTGGTCAACCAAATATAACTATTTAAACATTGTCAAGAAATAGATAGGTCATTTACAAATTTTACAATGTCTAATGCAATGCTACATCAATATTATTGATATGCTTCTATACATCACTATGCCACCATGTAAGGAGTTCAACTAAGGAAATCTAATTCTACTTGGAACTTTAAGCAGTGACTTGCATTCTTTTAACACGATCAACCTAAGGAGAAATCATATAACCTGCATATGCATGGAAATGAATGCATTAGGCTAATATAGCCTAAGTGAGGTAGTGATTCATGAAAGCATAATAATCAATGATATCAATGTACAAAGGAAAGGTAATAAATTCCAAGTTTTATTAGTGGTAATGAAATACTCAAATTTTAACTTTAATAAGATTAGGCTTGTTGTTTGAAGCTTTATCAGGGTTTATATTCTTCCAAATCTTATTCTAAAATCTTTCAGTGTTTTAACTAAATTCTTTTGAATTTTCTTATCAAACTTATCAAAGTCCATAACTTACAAAACTGGAGTCTTATCAAGGCTTATCGAATTTCTTATCAATCTTATAGAGATCATAATAAAGATTATCTGAGTTCATATCATTGCTTATCAAAGTTTCCATTCGAAGCTTAGTAACTGAGTTCATATCTTTTAGAACATTTGCCTTGGATCACATTTGGACATGGGAAGCATTGGTCCGTGTTTGACCGTATTGGTCCATTTTACACATAGCTCAAAGCACATATCAATGGCTAGTACCAGAACATAACAACCTAACTTCTCATCTATCCAACCAACTGTCGCCAATCTCTTTATCATCTCCCTCATTACCTCCTATTGTCTCCATTATATCACATATATAGGGTCGTCACCCTTGAGCCGTAGCTCATAGACCGTAGTCCCAAATTATACCCTTGCACCATACCAAAGTGTCCAAGGACTTCTATTGTTTAGGCAACTAAAACTTTTTATGCTTTATTGTTAGGAGGGGTATCTTACTTGTTTCTTTACTTAGTATCTTTATAGCATAAAGTGAGTTTTTATCCCTTAGAGTGTGAGTTCTTATAACTTTAAAGCTTGACGTCAGTACTAGTATTTTATGCTTTCAAAGTTTTAAGGGTCAATACCAATTCAAAGCAAAGCTCATCCATAAATATACTTCAATTCAATAGTCATTAAACATCATAATATAACATACAATGCATTTATGATGCGTATGCAATGCCTACCTTATCCATGAAACTTCAATCCCATGTATGTAACGCAATCCCATATGCTCTACATGAGCATTATGCAAAATGGTCATATGTGATCCATACTTGAACATTTAAGACAACAATTCTATAAAAGTAAAGATCGAGGTGACTCAGTGTCACCCAAAGATATGTGATACCTAAATCCACACTTTCACATACTCCCAATTTATTTAATTTTCTAGCCTTCATGCCATTACCCACTTCCTTATCATGATATGTACCTCGAAGGAAATAATAAATCATCAACACCAATTCAATTCATTTACCAACAGTCTTATTGCACACATATACATGTATATTGTTGCGCGTAATAAGTGCTACGCAATTGTGCAAGTATACACGTTGCAAGTTATAGTATAAAAGATATCGTCTCCACAGGGATTGGTGCCACTTCAAAAATCTAGTCTCTTGCACTGCAAAAGTAAAAACACAATTAAAGGATTATAGGAGTTTTACTAATAACTAAACTAGAAAGCAATAAAGTAAAAGAAAATATGAGATCAAATGAGAGAGAGATAGGCCAGGTTATCGTGAGTTGAGGTGTGATAGCCGATTGGATCGTCTTGGTAAAAGAGTGCACGGGCAACTCAGTTGTCGTGGTAACTTGCACAACGGGGTTGCCTCGGCAACTAATTGATGGTTGCCTGGGCAACTACTTGGGCGTCTGGGCAGCAACCTTCAAGGTTCGGCAGAGCGTTCTTCAATGGTTTCTTCTTATCCCTAAGTCAAAACTCTAGCTACTTGTGCATGCCTTGATAATACATTCCTGCGTGAATCAAGGGTGAACAAAAACCAATCTTGCACTCATCTCAGCCGTTGAAATCCTTAACTTATTCCTAAGCCGAATTAATCTTCACCATCAATAGATTGAACAAAGATCATATTCATTCGTTTCTTGAATCTAACTCTCCCGATATTAGATAAATAGATGAAGTTACGAGATCCTCTCCCAATTCACTCGCAAACAAGAATAAGAACCAAGAATGAATAAACCTTGAATAGAAAAGTGCAAACTCTTATTACCTAAACAAAATCCAATAGTTTCTCACAACCACAAAACACAATAACCATAGCCAAATACATTTAGTTCATGGCTAGGTTCCAAAGAAACACAAGATAAATAATCCCTAGCATGAACTCAATCGAACAAGAAAGAAAATGATGAAGAAGGAGGCTTGTCGAAATCCTCCTTGTCCTTGATGCTTGTCGAAATTCCCCTCTCTTGCTCTCTTTGATGCTTGTCGAAATTCCCCTCTCTTGCTCTCCTTGGACTTGTCAAAATTTCCCTCTCTTGCTCTCTATGGATTGTCGAAATTCCCTTCTTATTTATAGGGCTAGGCCAAAGTCCTTCTTTGAGGAGGAAGTTAAGTTGGAATTAAATTATCTTTAAAGAATATAATTCTTTATTATAATTGTATTCCTACTAGAACTTCTCCTATCTTCTTGGAATTTAATTCTTCTTTAATCTCTGCATGGAAATAAAATTCCTTTGGGTTTGGGCTTTGCTCCACGTCATCTTGGGCTTGTCTAGTCATCATTTCGACTACCATATCACCTTTGCTCTTGTCGACAATTGCCCTGGCAACTAGCTCGGCGTCTCCTTCATGCATTGCCCTGGCAACTGGCTCCGCATATCCTTCATGTATTTCCCTGGCAACTAGCTCGGCATATCCTTCATGCATTGCCCTGGAAACTAGCTGTAGCCTTTCTTTGGCAAGCGGTCCTGCACATACACACAAAACACACCAAAACAGCATCTTTTCCCACAAAACTACCAAGTTATGTAATCAAGCTCAACGATGGAAGGAAACATGGATTAATGCATGAATGGCTAATTATGCACTAATATGAGCCTAAGTCTAACAATAATATGAGTAAAAAAGGGTAAGAAAAGTAGTACTTTTGAACACTTATCACACCCCCAAACTCGAACTATTGCTTGTCCTCAAGCAATGCAAACTCATAATTACCTGCCAAGACTTCAATTTTCACAAACTTAGCTTTGAACTTGATTTCAATTCTCTGAACCGGGGCACAAAGTATGATTGGCTTTTTATTTTTTTGGAAAACTTAGGAGTTACTCGGAATCAAACTATAATGCTTGTGAGTGTGTGCAGAGTTGTGTGGAAGTTGATTTTTCAGATTCTATACGAACAAGAGGTTTTCAAATTACTTCATTGGGTTCTTTTTAATATGTTTTAACTAGAGCCAGTTTTGGGCACCTCTAGTGTTTTGTTTTTAGTTTTCTTAAGTTAATTTATTCGACTAGAGCCGGTTTCGGGCACCTCTAGCTATCAAATTTTTTTAACACATACTAGAGCCAGTTTCGGGCACCTCTAGTGATTAAAATTTTTTAGCACATGCTAGAGCCAATTTTGGGGACCTCTAGCATTCATCCAATTTTTATTCTAATCCCCCAATTTGTTAATTATCAACCTAAGTTCACTAGAATTCCTTAAATCAATCAAACCACAACAGTGTTTCATCAAAATTAGCATCATAGTAAAATTCTAAGTTTTTCCATGGTTATCCTAGAATAAAAATTCTATCAATTAAGTGCATTGGCAAAGTCATCATCGGATATTCATCAAATCTAAGAAATTATTGTTCCAATTAAAGGCATGGCAAGCAATTTATGTATCCTAAATGTAATACTTAAGATGAATGTATCTAAACATGGTAACTACTAATAATAATCCCCCCCAAACTCGAGTGAGGCATTGTCCTCAATGCATGCATTAAGGAAAATTAAAAATAACGAAAAATAAAATGCATACGAGGACTTACTCCGAGAGTTTGTCATCGTAGATGATTAGTTTCCTTTTGGTCGGTGCCTTGATTCTTTTACTTGAACGCGATGGTTGTTTTCTTGTTGCCGGTGGTGGAATCGATCCTCGTACGGGGTTGTCCTCATCGTCCTCTTCATCAATGTCATTGGCTTTTCGCTTGGAGGATTCAATTGGTGCGGTCTTTGTTGGTGCAATGGAGGACTCGTCCGAATCTAAAAAAGCCAAAAATGATTTCGTAGGAGTTGATTCGGGCATAGGCGCTTTACTTTTGGCTTTTGCAGTGGTTGCCAGGATGTCTTTAGCTTTGGTTGTTGTGGCATCTTCAGGGTTGGTTGGCGTGGCATCAGCTTGTGCAGGCACGATGTAGCTTGCCGCGGCATCATCTGTTGCCGTTGCTTTGGCGACTGCTTTATTGGTTGTCGGGGCAAGGATCTCGGCTAGAAAGATTGGGAACGACACGCGATTGTCCGGGTACTTTTATAGGATGACTTGGGTGATGGCATTGTTGTGCTCCTTCATGTACCGCATGAACATTAGTTGCCGGTCTTCAATTTGCCTTAGGTGGCTTGCCAATGGGTGCAAAAATGCTTCAAAGTGTCCCGGGGTTGATGGCTGAGTTGCCCGGGTGTTAAGTGCTTGGGCATTATGGATTGCCGGGGTGGCAAGAGTTGTCGTGGAAATTTAAGGCCTTGAAGAATCTCCCGGTGCCTCTCCCATTAACTTTCGGATTAGTGCTTGATTCCAACCAGACTTGGGTAGGGCCTTTTCATCGGTGGACTCACTTGGGATATGCATCTCCTTGCAAAGATTAGAAATTAAGCAAGGGAAGAAAAGAGAACCCTTATCTTTTGAGCTGCATACAAAAATCTCATCACAAATAATTTTTCTAATGTTAATGATGTGATTATGCAAAATAGAATGTATGAGCAAAAGACGTGGTATATCAACGGTAGTATTGTGTGTGGTGGGCATTAAAGAAGTCTTAACAAACTTATTCCATAGTTTTGCCTCGGGTTTAAGCCGAAGGTGATTTACCGTGCCCTTGTATTTACCGTCGTTCCAATGAGTTTCCTATTGAGTAAGTTCTTGAAGCACCTTGTCGAGTTGCTTAGGAGTGATTTGATCAACGAAGCCTTGATGCTCGTCCTTCTCAATGTAAAGCCCGTAAAAGGTGTTGACATTTTTGGGACTTATGAGTATGGCCTTGTCACGAACAAAAACATAAGGACTATCCGGGTTAGGTGAGTGAGCATAGAATTCTCTTACCCATGAGATGTTACCCGGTTCCGGTTGATGGAAAAAGATTTGCCACTTTTGATGTGCAATCCTCTCGAAGATAAATGGTTCAAGGCCGAAATCTTGATGAGAGTTGGAGTATTCAAAACCTTGTTCTTCATGAATCTTCCGGCTTTCGAACTTGGATTGAAATCTTTCTTGAACCACCGGTGTAGCAAACTTCTTTTATCTTTTCTTTGGAGGAACTTGGATGAACTAAAAATTTAATCTTGGATGCCATGGATGATCTTGGTTGTGAGTTTTGTAAAAACAAAGAAAATAAAAGAAAAGAAAAGAAACTAAAAAGTTGCAAGATAGAAAGTAGGAATAGATTAAGGGTGATGGGTTTTATAGAAAAGATAGGTGGGTGGGATTAGGGGAAAACGAAAAAGGGTTTAGGGTGAGGGAGAAGTTGATGACAAGAGGTTGTGATTAGGGAGAATTGGAGGCTTTATATAAGCCTTAGATTCAGCCCATTAGTTGGAAATTTCTCGAGTATACCCTTCAATTCCCGGTTGGAAATTTATGCTTGCCCGTTGGCTTGTGGGTGATATGCCGTGGCGATCTTGTGTGATATGCCGAAGCGTTGCAACATCTTGGCAATTAGTCTGTTGTCAAAATGCTTGCCTTCGTCACTGATAATTGCTCTTGGCATCCCAAACCGTGTAAATATGTTTTTCTTCAAGAATCATTGCATGGTCTTGGAATCATTGTTGGGAACTGCAGCTGCCTCCACCCTTTAGACACGTAGTCGACGGAAAGTAGAATGTAGAGGTTGCCGAATGAAGATGGGAAAGGTCCCATAAAATCGATCCCCCACACATCGAACAATTCCACCTCGATGATGTTCTGGAGCGGCATCTCATGTCGTCTAGAGATATTGCCCGTCCTTTGGCAACGATCACATTACTTGTAAAAGTCTTGGGCATCTTTGTACAATGTTGGCCAATACAAACCGGATTGCAAAACTTTGGCCGCGGTATGAGTTCCTCCAAAATGTCCTCCATAGGGTGAAGAATGGCATTGCCGGAGTACATTATGTTGCTCTTCTTCAGGGACACATCGGCGTATAACCTGATCTGCATATTGTTTAAACAAAAGAGGCTCGTCTCAAAAGTAATGCTTAGCATCATGGCGGAACCACTTCTTCCCTTGGTGAGTAATGCCATAAGGTAAAATACCACAAACAAGGAAATTAACTAAATCCGCGTTCCAAGGTATTGCCGAGGCATGTGCTGCCGTGGCGACTGCTCCCAAAATTGCCGAGGCGTGCGCGTCAAAGGCTGCTGCGACGTCAAGGGTTGCCGAGGCGTGTGCGTCCATGGTTGCCGAGGCATCGAGGGTTTCCGAGGCGTGCGCGTCCATGGTTACCGAGGCAACTAAAATTTGTTCTTCCAGGAATGCATCGCATATCTCTAGATCCGCGTCCTCCTCCCTATTGCCTTCCAAACGTGATAAGTGATCGGCCACTTGATTTTCTGTTCATTTCCTGTCCTTAATTTCAATATCAAATTCTTGTAAAAGTAATATCCAACGGATCAAACGAGGTTTAGCATCCTTTTTAGCAAATAGGTATTTGATTGTCGAATGGTCCGTATGAACAATTACCTTTGTACCAATCAAATAGGATCGGAACTTGTCAAATGCAAAAACTACAACTAGTAACTCTTTCTCCGTTGTTGTGTAATTCACTTGAGCACTATTAAGAGTTTTACTAGCGTAGTATATCACATGGAAGGTCTTACCTGTGCGTTGGCCTAGGACTGCTCCTACCGCGAAATCACTTGCATCACACATGAGCTCAAAAGGTAGCGTCCAATATGGTGGAACGACAATGGGTGTCGAGGCAAGCTTTTCCTTTAGGGTTTTGAATACTTGGGTGCAAGAATCATCAAAATCGAAGGCTTTATCCTGTTCAAGCGAATTGCACAAGGGTTTAGTGATTTTAGAAAAATTATGAATGAACCTCCTGTAAAAACCTGCATGTCCAAGAAAGCTTCGAATTCCTTTAACCGAACTTGGTGGAGGTAATCTCTCGATCATGTCCACCTTGGCTTTGTCTACTTCAATTCCCTTGGATGAAATCTTGTGGTCGAGCACTATTCCTTCATCTACCATAAAATGCCATTTCTCCCAATTGAGGACTAAATTAGTTTCTTCACATTTTCCCAACACCTTCTCTAAATTGCTGAGACAGCTGTCAAAGTCATTACCAAAGACAGAAAAATCATCCATGAAGATCTCAAGGAAGTCTTCGACCATGTCTGAAAAGAGCGCCATCATGCATCTTTGGAAGGTTGACGGGGCTTTACACAATCCGAATGGCATCCTTCGGAAGGCATAAGTACTGTATGGGCATGTGAAGGTTGTCTTTTCTTGATCTTATAGTGCTATGGCAATTTGATTGTAACCTGAATAACCATCAAGAAAACAATAAAAGGGTTTACCTACAAGAAGGTCAAGCATTTGATCAATAAAGGGTAATGGGAAGTGATCTTTCCTAGTGGCTTTGTTTAGCTTTCGATAATCCATACAAACCCTCCAACCGATCACAGTCCTGGTTGGAATGAGTTCATTGTTTTCATTACTTACCACTGTTATACCTCCCTTTTTCGGTACGCATTGTACCGGTCTTACCCACGTACTATCAGAGATAGGGTATATAATGTCGGCGTCAAGCCACTTGATGATTTCTTTCATTACAACCCCTTTTATGGCATGATTTAGTCTTCTCTGGGCCTCAATTGAAGGTTTGTGACCATCTTCCAACAAAATCTTGTGCATGCACACTGTCGGGCTAATTCCCTTCAAGTCGGCAATTGTCCACCCTATTGCCTTTTTGTCTAGCTTCAACATCTTGATCAGCTTCTTTTCCTGCTCAGGCTGTAACTTAGAAGAAATAATTACAGGCAATGTATTACCGGTTCCTAAGTATTAATATTTTAGTTGCTCTGGCAATTGTTTCAACTCAAGAATCGGTGGTTGTTCAATAGAGGGTTTTTCGAGCTTACCTTCCTTACCTGAGTAATCCAGTGGTTCAAAGTATGTACCTGGTCGATTGACTATCCAATTTGCCTATTCTTGTTGTTGCTCATACCGGTTTTTCATACTCCTCAGGTTCCTCTTGATCGGCAATGTAGTTGACGAGGCAACTAAATTCCTCGTCGAAGTTAAACTCTGCCGTGGCATGAAGAAATTGACATTCTTCTGGATCATCGGCGTGCCTTAGTGTTTGGAACACATTTAGTTTAACTTGCTGGTCATTCACCCTCATTGTGAGTTCTCCCTTTTCAACATCGATTAAGGTTCTCCCTGTTGCTAGGAATGGTCTCCCGAGAATGATAGGTGCATGGTCATCTACTTCATAATCCAAAACAATAAAGTCAGCGAGAAAAATAATTTATCAACTTTTACCAGTATGTCCTCGATTTTTCCCTCTGGATGAACATAGGATCTGTCGGCTAGCTGCAGCATAACTGTTGTAGGTCTTGCCTTCCCGATTCCTAGTTTTTGGAAAACCGATTTAAGCATCAAGTTTATGCTAGCCCCAAGGTTGCATAATGCTTTCCCGACATAGTGATTTCCAATGGAACAGGGTATTGTGAAACTTCCGGGATCCTTCAACTTGGGTGGCATAAGATTGTGCAACATTGCCATGCATCCCTCTGTTGCGGCAACTGTTTCAAACTCTCCTAGCCTTGTTCTCTTGGACACAATGTCTTTAAGAAACTTGGCATAGTTTGGCATTTGTTCAATTGCTTCCACCAATGGCAAGTTGATGTGGACTTGCTTTAGGATATCAAGAAACTTCTTGAATTGGTATTCCTGCTTTTGTCACTTCAACCTTTGTGGGAATGGTGGTGGAAGTCGGATATTTTTGATCCTTTCATTGGTTTGAAACCTGATTGACGGCATTGTCGGGACAACTGGAGTTGCCGAGGCATTATCAACTGGGGTTGCCGAGGCATGCTTATCGTAAGTTGCCGAGGCGTCTTTGTCGTCGGTTGACGAGGCATGCTTATTACCGGTTGCCGTGGCAATTCCTGGTTCAGCATCTGAGGCTTTGCCGCTAGGTTCATCTTGATCTTTTTTTGGAGTTTTGTTTGATGAGCGGGTTTGAACCTCTCTAAGTTGTTGGCCACTTCTAGTGGTGATTGCCTTACATTGCTCATGGCCAGTTCCTCTTGCGACTTCAGTATCGCTAGGTAAACCTCCTTGCGGTCTAGTATTCAGATTTTGAGCAAACTGTCCGACTTGATTTTCCAATGATTTGATTGCCGCCTCTTGGTTTTGCAATCTCATCTCGGTCCTATTAATAAAAGCATCAATTCTTTTTATGAAATTACTATTTTCAGCCATATAAGATTCAGTTTTCATCATAAAAGCATTTAGAGAATTTTCCAAAGAACTAGATGTTGTCGGCTGTTGCTGCGGCAACTGTTGCCGTGGCATATTCTGCTGGAATTCTGATGCTTGTGCATTCTGATTGTTCTGGTTTAGAGCATTGTTGGGATTACTCCATGAAAAATTTGGGTGCTTCTTCCAAGCTGGATTGTATGTATTGGACATCACATTGTTGTTTCGATTGTAATTCCCCACATAGAAGCTGGATTCCGGATTCTGCATACATTCAGAAGAATTATGGTTATCACCACTTAACTCACAAAAAGAATCCATTACCTTGACTTCATGTGTGTTGTTTGGTTTTTGCATGTTCTGGACCATATTGGTTAAAGTGGCCAATTGTGCCGAAATTGAATCTGATGATCCTAGTTCATGTATTGTGGCTTGGCGTCTAACTCCTCCTCTTCTAGTAGATGGGAATTGATAATCATTCTTGGCCAGCCTGTTTAAAATTTGCATTGCTTCCTCCGGCGACTTATCTAGGAGTATGTCGTTTGCCGAGGCATCTAGCATCATCCTTGTTGGTGTATTCACGGCGTTGTAAAACATTGTTACTTGAGTCCACACCGGGGGAATCCGTGTAGGGGGCATTTGTGTAGAAGTTCTCTATGTCGCTCCCAAGCCTCGTACATGGATTCATCATCTGCCTGCCGAAAAGAAGTAATATCGTTACGAAGCTTATCAGTTAAATTTGTAGGATTAAATTGAGCAAGGAAATCACGACAAAGATCGGTCCAAGATGCTATTGATCCGGCAGGAATGCTATTCAACCATTCTTTCGCCCTATCCCTCTGTAAATAGGGGAATAATCTTAATCGTAAGACATCGGGGGTGACTTCGTGTATTTTGAACGAGTTGCAAATCTCGAGGAAAGATTTCAGATGTTGTCGTGCATCTTCAGTTGCTGAGCCGCCAAATTGACCTATTGTGTTGATCATATTAAACATTACCGGTTTTAACTCAAAGTGGCCGGCTTCAATTTCAGGTGCGACAACTCCTAGATTAAGTCCATCAAGATCTTCTTCAAGATAGTCTCGAATAGTTCTGTTTCGTGCAAGAATCACTCCTCCTCCTGCTCGAACATCTTTATTCATATCGCCGTCTTGATTAGCCATTGCTACTCTTATCCTTCGTCTAAGTCTTTGTAAGGTTCGTTCGATTTCTGGATCAAAGGGATATTCTGGTGAAGTCGGTCTCGCCCTGGTCATATACCAATGCAAAACCAAACTTTGTTAGCCCTTTCAATTTTTAACAAGAAAAGTAAAAAGAAAGTGCAAGAAAATAAAAACAAAGTCGCTATTGGCAATCTCCAGCAACGGCGCCAAAAACTTGTTGCACGTAATAAGTGCTACGCAATTGTGCAAGTATACACGTTGCAAGTTATAGTATAAAAGATATCGTCTCCACAGGGATTGGTGCCACTTGAAGAATCTAGCCTCTTGCACTGTAAAAAGTAAAAACACAATTAAAGGATTATAGGAGTTTTACTAATAACTAAACTATAAAGTAATAAAGTAAAAGAAAATATGAGATCAAATGAGAGAGAGATAGGCCAGGTTATCGTGAGTTGAGGTGTGATAGCCGATTGGATCGTCTTGGTAAAAGAGTGCACGGGCAACTCAGTTGCCATGGCAACTTGCACAACGGGGTTGCCTTGGCAACTAATCGATGGTTGCCCGGGCAACTACTTGGGCATCTGGATAGCAACCTTCAAGGTTCGGCAGAGCGTTCTCCAATGGTTTCTTCTTATCCCTAAGTCGAAACTCTAGCTACTTGTGCATGCCTTGATAATACATCCCTGCGTGAATCAAGGGTGAACAACAACCAATCTTGCGCTCCTCTTAGCCGTTGAAATCCTTAACTTATTCCTAAGCCGGATTAATCTTCACCATCAATAGATTGAATAAAGATCATATTCATTCATTTCTTGAATCTAACTCTCCCAATATTAGATAAATAGATGAAGTTACGAGATCCTCTCCCAATTCACTCGCAAACAAGAATAAGAACCAAGAATGAATAAACCTTGAATAGAAAAGTGCAAACTCTTATTACCTAAACAAAATCCAATAGTTTCTCATAACCACAAAACACAATAACCATAGCCAAATACATTTAGTTCATGGCTTATGTTCCAAAGAAACACAAGATAAATAATCCCTAGAATTAACTCAATCGAACAAGAAAGAAAAGGATGAAGAAGGAGGCTTGTCGAAATCCTCCTTGTCCTTGATGCTTGTCGAAATTCCCCTCTCTTTGATGCTTGTCGAAATTCCCCTCTCTTTCTCTCCTTGGACTTGTCGAAATTTCCCTCTCTTGCTCTCTATGGATTGTTGAAATTCCCTTCTTATTTATAGGGCTAGGCCAAAGTCCTTCTTTGAGGAGGAAGTTAAGTTGAAATTAAATTATCTTTAAAGAATATAATTCTTTATTATAATTGTATTCCTACTAGAACTTCTCCTATCTTCTTGGAATTTAATTCTTCTTTAATCTCTGCATGGAAATCAAATTCCTTTGGGTTTGGGCTTTGCTGCACGTCATCTTGGGCTTGTCTAGCCATCAATTTCTACTACCATATCACCTTTGCTCTTGTCGACAATTGCCCTGGCAACTAGCTTGGCGACTCCTTCATACATTGCCCTGGCAACTGGCTCCGCATATCCTTCATGTATTGCCCTGGCAACTAGCTCGGCATATCCTTCATACATTGCCCTGGCAACTAGCTCTAGCCTTTCTTTGGCAAGTGGTCCTGCACATACACACAAAACACACCAAAGCAGCATATTTTCCCACAAAAACTACCAAGTTATGTAATCAAGCTCAACGATGGAAGGAAACATGGATTAATGCATGAATGGCTAATTATGCACTAATATGAGCCTAAGTCTAACAATAATATGAGTAAAAAAGGGTAAGAAAAATAGTACTTTTGAACACTTATCATATATGTTCAAATTAGTCCATTAATGTTCGTAACTAAGCAAAGCAGTCCATAACACATGTATACACATTTTTATACATCAAAACAGTCTACCATACTTGCATATATACATAAAACAGTCCATAACACATGTATACAAATGTTTGTACGTCAAAACAGTCTAGCATACTTGCATATATACACAAAACAGACCAAAAGACATGTATACACATTTTTATATATCAAACAGTCCAGCATACTTGCATATATACACAAAGCAGTCCGTAACACATGTATACACATTTTTATACATCAAAACAATCCAGCATACTTGCATATATGCACAAAACAGTCCTTAACACATGTATACACATTTTTATACATCAAATAGTCCAGCATACTTGCATATATACATAAAATAATCCAGCTAATTTTCTAATTACTACTAACCATGTCATCCAAAATAATATAACCTATCAAATTATGCATACAAAAATCACATCAATAGTCCATAACTCTTAGTTTACCACTCAAAAGGACCTCCAATTACATGCATTTCAAACTATATACAAGTTCAAACACACTTACTCCATTATCTTGCATGCCAAGTACACAATTCATTTCATTATCAAACCTTTCAATTCTGTATATATACTGTATACATTTAATTACCAAAATTGTTTCACCATAAGAACAATTTACAACTTACTGTATTTTTATTCATTTCTGCACTGCATTTTAACAAATTTTGCACTGTCCTAGCTTGTTTTAAATCTGCATTATAACTGCACATACTGTACTTATAAATTGTTTTAACATATGATCTCTACTACTTCTAACCAAGGTTTAACCAATACAATTCATAAATCATAACTTAAGGCTTTTGTAACTCAATTAGTCAGCAACCATTAGAGACCAATTAATTTAGGATTTCTACTTTTAAGCTAGACATTTATTTCCAGAATTTGGTAGCATACACTGCCTTCAAAGAATTGCTTCTACAGAACATAATACACATCATAATTTAACTTTCTTTACATCGTTAAAAACTAGATTTGACTGCGATTCTAACAATATAAGCCACATAATTTAATAAAATCCACAAAAATTACGAAAATTCCTAAAATTCCCTAAATAGAGGTTGTTCAAAGCAGAATCTGCTTCTAGTTTTTCTGTCCTAACTTCGATTAAAAATTCATATCTTTTGATATTGTACTCGAAATCAATCACCGTTTGCTGGAGACAAAACTAGACTCATACAGGGTTCTACACGTATAAAATTCATCCTCTAAATCAGCATATTCGATTTCCTATGAATTTCTAAACTTACTGCCACAACCGAGCTTTTTTGGGCAGATTGCATAACCAATGTTTGCAACTAATTTAAATGCTCTAACTCAATCATATTTATCTGCAATTCAATCTCAAATCAAGCAACAATATTTAATTAAAATTCTTGACAAATGATTGACTTACAAAAACTTGAAGGACACTAGGAGATAAAGACCACCATCGAGAGAATTAAGCTCCTAAAAAGCTTTTCCTAACTTCAACAATGGTGCAAGCTCTTGGTGTAGAAATGGCTTGAGGGAGAATACCTTTTTTTGTTTTGTAATTCCTTTCTCTCCCCTTCAATCCATTCAACCGGCCACCCCAATTTCTCCCATTTTTTTCTTTTTCTTTTAATGGATATAAAACCATTATTCATCACAAACAAAACAAGAATAAGACACATGTATTCCATTTATTCAATTTGGTTAAATAGCCATGCAAATCTCATGGTTTTGCCTTTCACCCAATTTAATCATTTCATTAGTTTTTAATCTTTCACAAATTGGTCCTTATACAATGATACTTAATTTAATTCTTAATGATTCCCTTTAATTTAATCCAATGCTTCTCTAAAAGTTCCAAGAATGTGTTCTAAGTTATTAAATCTCTGATAAAATACTCGCCCGATTTTGAGGGTATTACACAAAATCTTCATCTTTTGATCCCTTCTTGAAAGGGTGTTGCTGACTTGCACTGGTTGGAACAAAATCTATCATTTCCTGAAGTTTAACTATGTAACATTGCCCCCACTTCACTTGGGCTTAAATGTTGTCTCTCAATGACTCTTTGTAACAAGTCTTCTTCCTTATGGTGAACGCATATCCCTAAATCCCAAAATTTTCCTTATTTCCAATAAGGTCCCAAATCTTCCTTGTTCTGAATCGTACAAAACATCATGGCAGAAATTTACTACAAATATCTGAGTTGTCTAGCATATGAAATCAGTCTATTATTCTCATTACAATCATCGATAAATTATTCATTTATGCTAGGTTGATCATGTAGACTTAAAACTCTATCCCTGAAGCCATACAAAGACACATTCATCTACTTCTCAATCTTAGTAGTACTTCATCCCACCTTTGGGTTTAACTGTTATTTTGCCCCTGACCCATCAGTACAGTCTCTTCTCTATCTCAATATTAGGCTGAAAATATGCTTTATAAGTCTCCAGACTTTCATTTCTTCAATAAGGCTCAAACTTCAATTATCTGAATCAACCAAGACATAATGACAGACACTCATTTTGAGTCCTTGTACCATGTAGCATACTAAGGCTTGCCATTATTCTCTTCAGGATCACTGACAGGTTTTGTATTAGGTCAATCATGTACATCCTTGACCTTGCATTCTAAACTCTATAGAGAGAAACCCCATTCTTTTTTTCTCTTTTTTCTCTTTTTTCTCTTTTTCTCTTTCTTCTTTTCTTTTCTTTCTTTTCATCTATATGTCAGCTTCATGTCTATCATTTCAACAAAGGATGCTTTTTGGGTTAATATACAAAATTAAAATCAATAGAAAAAATAATAGAATGCCCCAGATATCAAGTGCAAGAGCGTCTTAGATTCAATCCCCCGGTGATCAATAGCTTGCCTTTGAATGTTGTGGCAATGTTTAAAGTTATGAAATTCCTCCCAGATTGTTCAGTTCATCCTCATGGTTATGGCATTTGCTTGATCTGTTCGAAAACTACTCCTCCTAGTTCTCATTGTTTCTCCATTCATGAATATGTTCAAGTTTTCCGAATTTGTTTAACATATGGAGTGCAAAAATATCAAAATGAGAATTCTTAGTACAAGTGTATTCTTCCAATTGCAATTAATATCGTATTAGCGCCTTCAAAGAGTCATCTCTGACACTAGGGTATAGAACAGGTAGAGCATATCTCCGTATTAGATTTGTTCTCACCCCACAACTCCGTCAGGATGCTCCGAGACTTATTCATTTGTTCGTTGATTTTAGAGATTTATCTCTGATGTCGCGGTATTGAACATGTGGAATCTAGTTCCTTACTAGATTTGTTCCTCCCCACAGCTCCATCAATTATTCATTTCTTGACAAATTTTTTTATTAAAGGAATTCTCAAGTTTAAACAACTCTATCGGTCTTTCCTAGGAGATTTTCTTATCATCAAACATTATCGAAGGAGTAGTAGTCTTGCATCTCGTTCTTTACCGACCAGAGCGGGCTGAGCTAGAAATTACACTTTATCGTGATCACGACATTTGATTGAGCATTTACTAGAATCAATGCCACATCATGCACGTGATATCCAGGAATCTACGAGGGTAAGGAAGGATATACATATATATATAATTTACAAAGGCATCCTTTCATTGAAATAAAAAAGGCAAACATAACATATGCCCTTACAAAAAGATCCTTGCTACTTTTGGGCAAAGAGTAGCAAAGTTGATTACACACATAAAAAGAAAAGCAAGAAAAAGCAAATAAGGCAAGACTTAAAAACATGGATAGGATGCATTATAAATCCTCGACCATTGCAACACTGGTCATTAATCCCGAATCTTCAATCCTTTAAAAAATTGGCTTCTTTGTTGACCTTAGGCCTTCTATTCTCAAAAGAAAGTAATCATCTCTTAATAAATTCATAGATCTTGCCTTTCAAAAACACACACTCTTTCGTTGTATGGCTAAAGTCACATTGATGAGATCTACATGGAATCCTGGTACCAAACACGTCAGGGTTAAAATAAGCATATCGTTTCATGAAAGGTGGCCTCAAGAGTTTATTCTGAACTAATAGGGGTAGCAGCTCATAACATGACATCAGGAATAATATCTTCGACCTATTGTTACTCCTTTTTGCATTTTAGCATTCATTTCCCCCTTTCCCTTAAACAGAATTCCCCTTCCTTGAGAATGTCATTATTCTCAAGCGCTGTCACTTTTGTGGACTCTTCTAGAACTGCTCCTGAATCCTCAAGCGGGTTCAGAACAATACTTTCTATGGAATAGTTGTGACCATGATAATTGTAGACATTTTTAGATTTTGCTGATGTTGGCAATTTTGCTTTATCCACCTCTTTTATCGCAACGACCTGATCTTCCCTCAATTCTATAGCATTGGTCACAGTTGGTAAATTAATCTTCAGGCCTGAACTCGTTCTCTCAAGCTCTACCACCCCAAGATTTAGAAGATGTTAAACCTTATGCTTAAAACTCACATATCTCTCGATTGAATGCCTCTAAATTCTAGCATGGTAATTGCAATGATCTTTCTTATTGAACCAACTTGGATATGGTGGTGACTGAGCTTTGACAAAGCATGGTGTAATCATTCAAGCTTCTAGCAACTTTGAAAATAACTCCCGGTAGGTAAGAGGAATAGGACTAAATTGAAAGCCCTCTTCTTTCTTGCCTTTCTTTCGAGAACTAAAAGTCGGGTTTGCCAACAACTGAAAAGATTCTTGTGGTCCTACCTCATATGTCCTTCCATTTGTTGGTGAAGACAAAACCTTTAAGAGAGAGTCCTCGGTCTTATCCATCACCAGTTCGGTGGGACATTTAGAGGTGACTCAGACTACCTCATACTGGTTGATGATAGCTTGGTCTTCATCAGGCAAGGTCTTTTCTGTAATCACTCATTTTTGTCTGGGTTGTAAATATTATTAAGTAATTATAGTAATTATTATATGTTTGATGTACATATTAGTGCATGTTGTAGTATGTATATATGTTTGCATATGTTATTTTAATTGTTGCTATTATGTGTATGTGTGCATGTGTGATAATATGTGTACATGTATTAATGTAATTATATTTAATGTAATTATATTATTGTATCTATGTAAATGTATGAATGAATGTACATACTTATTATGTTTGTATGTGTGAATGTGATATGCATACTTGTGGATGCATATGTAATGTATGCATACGTATTTATTGCATTAGTGTTATTGATGCATTAAATATGTCTATGTATGTATGTATAAGTATATGTACATTAATGTATGTGTTTTATTATTATTATTATTATTATTATTTTGTTAACATGTTAAATGAGTTAAGATAGATCCAACATAAAATATAAAAACCCAAATATTATTAAGGTCCAGTCCTTATACAAATATAAAACCCGAGTATGTTTACAGGGCCCATCCCGGCCAAGCCCAAACCCCAACCTAATTAACTAAACCCTAGACCAAGTCTGATAACCTTTCTTTTTCTTGCAGCTACACTCATCTTGGCCGTTGGATCAAATCTTGATCCAACAATCCAGATCAATCCAAGGTGATCATCCATCTGTCGCGCGTGAAGCCATTCGCCATCTAATTGTCTGCCACATACGCGTGTGGAGCAAGCGTGAGACTTTTCAGATCACTAGGCACCACGTGTTATCAATCCAGGACGTCCAAACTCCAAGCAATCCTAGCCGTTGGATCATATCTGATCCAATGGCCAGAAATGAATCTGGCCAATTGCTCTCAACCACCTACCCATGTGGTCGATCTGCCTGTTGCCGCTTTACGACAACTTCATTGGCTCTCCAACAACCAGGCATGGGCAACAATACCAAAAATAATTAAAAATCAGATATAAATCAGATCCATATTGAAGTCATTTATGGGGCGGATTCTTGTAAGAAAAAAAGAGAGCATATAAACCATTGTATTCAACCATGTTGTACTCAGTTTTTTAGATCCAGAAGGAAATAAAAAAGAGAAAAAAAGTTCACAGTGGTAATCATATATCTTTCATTTTTCTTGTGCATGCATATTTTTCATACAAAAAATAATAACAAAATAAAATAAAAAATAGGGGAGTTTAGCCTGGGTCACTGATCCTCTTTCTTGCCGATGATAAGCCTACTCCTAGGGTGAATCGGTTGAGAAAGGGGAGTGTCGGGGTTGTAAAAAAAAGGGAGTTTTTTTAAAATGAGGGTTTCGGGTTTTTCAGATCTTGGCAAATAGGAGGTTTTTTCCTAAAATTTAAGTGTGTATTCAGGTTTTAGAAAAGAATGTGAGTTTTTTGAAGGTGGTTTTGGGATCCGCCACCGCCGGTGAGTGGCGGTCGGCGGCGATTAGTGGTGGCTAGCCACCAGAATCTGGAATAGGGGTCTGAGTTCATGGATAACTCAGAAGGGATGAGGTTTTTATTTTTTGAATCAAATTTCAAAATGGCCAAAGGCCTGAATCTGAACCAAAATGGTCTTTTTATAGACCTTCTTTTTTTAAAATGGTTTAATTACCTTATAAGGACCCCCGTCTTTTTTAATTTTTCACTTCGAGCGTGCCACATGGGTAAATAGCACATTTGGTCCTCCATTGTTCAAATATTTTTGCAAATACATCTTGGATTTAATTAAATCTGTTTTTGAATGGTAAAATTACCGGCCTAGTCCCTCCATGTTTTGGATATTTTCTTTTCGAGATTGTCGCATGGGTTTTTTACAGCTTTAGTCCTTTTGAGTTTAGTTCGGTTTGTAATCAAGTCATAAAATTTGTTTCTTTTTTTCTTTTGTTTCTGTCTTCCATTTTCCTTTTTATTTCTCTTCAGTCCATTTTCATGTTTTAAATACTTATATCATTTGTTATTTTATTTTGTTTTCAGCATGTTTACACTGCTTTTTGTGTATGTATATGCTTTTATATGTTATGTTTATTTAGGGTTTTTTAATGTGTATATTAATACGTGTTATATCTTGCCCTCATATTTTAATTTATTTGTTCATATTGTATATGCACTTGTTTTCTATGTTATGTTTTAGTTTAGTTCGCATATCATGTTTATATGTTTACTTGAATTTTATGATCGTTTTTGCATCTTTGGTCATATGTTAGTCTTGGGTAATTGGTTTAGCATGTGTTATGGTATGTTTCTTTTAGCATTGTTTTAATATGTATTGCGTCCTTTTTGCTTTTATTATGTTCTTTAGTTTATGCATGTTTTCCTTTTTATTTAAATGACATGTAGGTATTAACAAAATAATTTATGTGTTCATGTGTTTTTGGTCTATGTATGTTTCTTTCCATGATCCTTTGAGAGTAATTATGATATAGATATTTAGTATGTCGTATGATAAAGTTTTAGTGTAATGTTTTGGCATTTTGCTTCGCTTGCCTAGTAGCGTGTTATATATGTCACGCATATGTTACCTTGTGTTTTTTTACTTATTTTGACATGTATGTGTGATTAATTAATTCTTGAAGTATGTTTTTTTACATATTTTGTTTGTGATATATCATGTTTTTCATGTTCAAGTATTATTTTTGTTTAATATTGTGATGTTCATGTTTTTATGTTTTTAGTACCACGTCATTGTGAATATATGTTTTATAATGTTTTTCTAGGATTGCACAACGGAATATTAATTGTCAATGTGATGCCTTTTTTCCGAGCGTAAACGTGGCTAGTATCAAACACAGTGATGGTGTTCTATCAGTTTACTCTCGAATAACGGGATCTTTAAAATTTACTCGCACTTATAACCAAATTTTAATTTAATCGTCCGTTTAATCCGGAAAGTTAATACTAATAAAGAGGTAATTATCAAAGTACCAATTTTGGGCGGTGAAGGGGTGCTAATCCTTCGCCATCCGTAACAGACTCCCGAACCCAACAGTTTTAAAATCTCTGGTTTTATGGTGTCCGGCCTACCTTAGTGGCCGGTGGCGACTCCATTCTTAAATAAAATATGGTTTTTCTAAAACCCCATGGGATATATTTTAAAATACCCGAAAGAACCCCAAACACTTTAAAACCTTTTTTTAGCAAACGCCAGAAAGGATATCGCTACTGATGATAATCTGCTGGGGGACATTTTTTCTGTTTTTCAAAAAATTAAAGAGTTAAGCTTTTTAAATAATTTCCGCTTTATTAATATCGAAAGTTCCAGATTAAAGTGACTATTAAATTAACATTCAGTTATAATTGTGCGCTTTTTTAACACATTTAAAATTTGGAATATAAACTCGTCCTTTTTTAAGTGGGGAAAAATGCTAGTTCTTTCGTGAGGATATCGTTCCTCCGTATGGGCCTAGCAAAGTACCTTCGGGGCTCGAGTAACTTATGCTTTTGTAAGGATATCGTTCCTTCGTAGGGGACAACAAGGACAATTCGGGTACCTCCTAGCACCAACACTGCATATAGAGAACTTAAAAAGCCCACCCTCTTAGAGCCATGCGGATAACTTAGGTGTTTTAGACAGGTTGTAAATAGGGTTGTTTTGTGTGTTTATCTTATTTAATTTGCCCTTTTATTTATGTATTTATTGATTTTAACTGGTACTGACTTGTTTTCTTTTTTGTTTTTGTTTTGTTTTTGCATATATCATCACATTCGCATTACATAAGGTATTGATTCCCGAGTGATTTCTCCCATAATAGAGATTGTTCATGATAGACCAAGGGTTCTTTGACCTGACGATAGGGGGTTCGGTTCTAGAGTTCTATCCCAAATCTAGATTGGGGATGGTAGAAGAAGGATCGTTCAGAGTCTTCAGGTCAGATTCGGAAACCAGTGTTAGTTCTAATAACGAGCAAGGAGTACAAGAGTTAAAGAAGCAAATGGCCGAGATGATGAACCAGATAAATGGTATGATGAAAGGTAAGTAGCCTGTCCAACTTAGAGAAAAATCGATCAAGGATCAGAATGTAGAACATAATGGTCAGAATGTTAAGATAGACAACACCGTTAAATATGACAACTTGAATCCTTTTATGATCAATCTCAATAAACAGACAGGTGGCATATCTGGGTCAGATACCCAAGATACACCGACCTGCTTCCCTTGCTCATTGAAAGGAATCTTATCATACTGGTGAGGTATGTACCAAAGAGACCTCTTTATCCGAACGGTTACAACAGTCGTATCTGGTGCAACTACCACAAAGGGTGTTTGGGTCATCACACTGAGAACCGTGGAGCCCTGAAGAATAGAGTCCAAGATTTTATCAGGATGGGAATTTTTAGTTTCGAATATGAACAACCCCGAGTTTAGAATGAGCCAGCCATTGCTTGAGGGGTAAAGTCGAAAAAGGGTTAATACCCTGTCCAAGGTTTGGGTAACACAGAAGTGGGTTACTCAAGTGAGACAAATTCAAGAGTCGAAATTAAAAGAATCTCAGAAGATGAACTTGCATTCGAGTACAACCAGCTTAAGCATGAGAGGTATGATATGAGCAAAAAATCGAAGAGTGTACAAGACGAGCACCAAAAGTTGGGCTTTGAATTCAAGAATGTCGGTCTGGGTGACACCTCTGAAGAATGGGTTAATGGCATGATTCAGCTGAAGAACGATTTGGAACGTTGGAAGCATAAATGTAAAACTAGTAAAAATAAAGCCAGATCATTGTCACATAAGCTAAAAAAGTTGAGAGCCAACGTGACATCCTCCAAAGTGAGTGGGAAAGCAGCTGACTATGGATGAGATCTTGAAATCAAGTCTGTAGCAGAAAGGAGAGGAATCTCAAGCCCTTAAAATGGAAAACCTAGCACTCAAAGAACAAATAGAACAGGCTCAAGACTTCTTTGCGCTCTAGAGAGGTTCGTGTTGAAGTGTACAAGCAGGCCAGGTATGAAAGTTTCAAAGAAGTAACTTTTAAGCTACAAAAGGCCGAGCAGAAAATGCAGGTGAAAGACAAAGACATGAAGATTTTTATGACTCAAGCACGACAAGTGGCCCAACAGGTAGCATATTTAGCTGATGCAGCGACGCCGACAAGCCAGAATATGGATCCAGCATTGGACTGCGAAGGAAAGCTGACGGGACTATTGAATGAGGTCATGAAATTGGGTGCTAGAGCTCACCGCTATCTGTTAACTCCTAAACCTGATGTAATGAAAGATTTTGGTTTGAATGAAAGATGTTCTATGAGGACAAATCACTTGCGGAATCAATAACTTATTTCATTCATAAATTGCATTTGCATCACATCCTTTGCATTTCTTAATGATTTTATCATTGCATGACACTTCATCATTTAATTTTTGGGGTTCGATGGCAGAACTAGTTGGGAAAATAAATCGAACTAAGGAGTCGAGGATTGACCTGCTAGAAGAAATAATCGAGAATGAGCTAAAAAAAGAAAGAAAAAATAGATGTTTTCAATATGAGGGAACTCTGCCTAGTACCTGATTTGGTCATTCATCTGGATTTCAAGATTCCCAAATTTGCACAGTATGAAGGAACTAGCTGCCCGAAGGTTCACTTGACCATGTTTTGCAGAAAAATGGAGGGATGCATGAAGAATGAAGAGTTGTTGATCCACTACTTCCATGATAGCCTGACGGGACCTACAGTAGTGTGGTATAATCGTTTGAGCAGAAACCAAGTTCGGTCATGGGGTGACCTTGCTAATGTCTTCTTGAGTCAGTGCAGGTATGCTTTAGACTTAGCACCATGTCGTCAGTTTCTTTGGAACAAGAAAATGAGACCAAATAAAAGCTTCAGGGAATATACACTAAGGTGGCGATGTTCGGCAACCCAAGTACAGCCTTCTATAGCAAAAGAATAGTTGACTCCCATGTTCCATGCAACGCCTCCCTCTAATTTCTTCGATATGATGTTGGAGAAATCAAGGAGCAGATTTGAAGATTTTATGACGATTGAAGAGAGGATAGAATACGCAATCCAAAAAGGAAAATTAGGGTCTATGTCTAAGGACCAAACTGAAGAGAAGGCAGATGAAGACAAAGAAGTAAATGAGTGTCACCACCAAGGTTCTCGTGGCCGTAAAAGAAGAAGATAGACTAATACTTCAGGGTCATCAAGGAAAATTCCTCGGACGAGTGCAAATTTGTAAGTGTTCGGAGTATCCATCCCCGACATATTGCCTCATTTAGAAGAAGGTCCCTATCTTACTCTCAGACCGATAAAGATTACACTTGATCCATCGGCCCATAGCTTCGACTCGAGTAGCACATGTGAATTCCACATGGGGGCACCAGGGCATCCCACCAGAATGTGTATACCTTTATTGGAGGAGATCAAGAATCTAATCAATAATGGGACCTTGACACAAGAACTGATACAGCAGTGGAGAACCAAGGATGGGGGGCAAGTTTACATAGTGCTAAGAAAGCAGAGTTGTCTCCGCATTAGCAGACTTTTTGGATTAATACAAAGGACCAACTTTACTACTTGTGGCCCACATGTGGTAAAGATCTTTTGTGAACGGGCATGCATCATGTCTGTTGATCCTCATTCCAATGAAGAACCTATTTTGCTTAACATACAATGTTCTTGAAAGCACATAGATGTGTATCTTTTCTCAACGTCGTAGGTCACTGGATATCAATTTCAAGATGTGACATTAGTTGGATGTTGTGATAATAGTGATATGTGATCTCCCCAGCAGACTCTTGTCAACAAAGCAAGAATTCTACTCTTTCGATGACGTTCAAGGACGAAAAAGCTCCAAATATTAACCATGTAGAGTTGCTTGAAATTTAAACTCTAAGCGTAATATTCAATGGACTAAAGAGTTAACAATCAAAATAGGACACATGTGTGTGGAATAAAAGAAAATAACAATATTAGGTGGATTAAATAAAAATCGCTTCTATGTTCGAAGCCTGGTAATAGGCTTGTTCGGATAAGAGTGTGGAAATTTTTGGGCACTCCGCTAAAGCAATAAGGTTGCAATACACCATCCAAGTCAAGAAACCTTAGCTTCATGAGTGATGGTAATATTTTCAAATTGCGACTATGCCGAGTAACTTAGGGTAATGTTGTTTGCTCCATCGTTGTCTTCAAGACAAAGGACTATGACGAGTTGATTTCCTCAAAAATAATAATAAACACATTTAAAAAAGAAAGAAAAAAAAGAATAAAGAAAAAAGAAAGGAAAAAGAAAAAAATGAGAGAAAGAAAAAATGAGAGAAAATTAAAAATAATATAAGTATAATTAAAAACACACATACCCACCTAGAATTTTATTCTTAGAATGATATTTCTGTGCTCGAGTGGTCAAACAAGTCCACTCTTTCTAGCACAGAGCAAATAATGAGAATTGAGAAAGAGTAGTATTTTGCAGCAACGCAGTAATCATGAAGATGAACTGAGTCATCTGGGATGACTTCACAGCCTTGAATTGCCGCAACATTCGAAATCCTTATGGACTCAAGCTATTCTTGAAATAACCGCTGAACGGTTGAATCTAAGATGCTCTTACACTTGATATCTAGAGTTCCTATTCTGTTGTTTGATTTCAAGATCCCGTATGTTAACCTAAATAACACTCTTTAGTGGAATGCCAATCAACAAATTGACAATTTAGAGCAACAAAGATTTTCGCGTATTGCTTCAGAGATAAGATCTAGAACACAAGGTCGCGGATATTATTGGGCACCTAACCAGAGAAACAACCCCTCAATGTATAAGATGAAGATGATGACAAGAATATATGTGTCAGACAGCTCAAGAGCAGGAAGCGGGTTTTAGCTATGATGCCTTGATTGGTTCAAGGAAATGAAGAACAAACTGGGACGAGAATGAGGTCACAAAATACGAGGGAAGGTAAGAGATAAACATTGATTCTCCAAAGATTTAGAGCATAGGGATCGAGAGATGGTTCTCATCAAGAAGCAGCAAGAAGATTGAATTTATAAATTAAGTTCAAAGCATGGAAGCATTTTGTTCACCCCAAAGAGGAAACTGACAAATACCCCGAATGTTTGGTCAAAGAATTGGAAGATAGTTGAGCTCGTGTTTGAGTGGGGCAATGCAGAACATGAAGAATGGAAAAAATCCCTACACAAGAATGATATAGAGAGTTAGAACGAGCTTATTTATGAAATGCATAAAGACCCCGAAGAAGAAAGACAATTGCTTGTGCAAGAGAGCATGAGCGGGTATTCAATTGATAATGGAAAGATTGATGAAAATGAGGATCAAAACTGAGCGTATTGCAAAAAGAAAATAAATAGAGGAATCCGAAAATTGACTTTTCAGGGCATAGGATTTTAAAACATATTTAAGAGAGAGGGGGAGAAAAGAGGAAAAAAATAGGGAAAAAAGTAAAAAAGAGAGAGAAAAAGGAAAAGGAAAGAAAGAAGAGAAAAAAATGAAGGGAAAAATAGAAGAAAGAAGAAAAAAAGAAAAAAGAATAAGAAATAAAGTAAGAAAAAAAAGAAAAAAAAAGAAAAAAAGGAAGGAGAAGAAAGAAAGAAAGAAAGAAAGAAGAAAAAAGAGAAAAAAAGAGGGAAAAGGAACAAAAAAGGAATGGAGAAGGAAAAGTAGAAGAAAAAAGAAAAAAAGAAAAAAAAGAAAAAAAAGGAAAAGAAAAAGAAAGCATTGCATCACATGCATCATATAGATAGAGGCATGTCATTTTTTGCTTGTGTCAGACCGGTATTTGAAGAATTATCAAAGAGTTTTAAGAAGAAAATTTTATTAAAGAAAGAAAGATCGGCATCCATAGAGCGTGAGGGCAGATAATGATAGCCTAGTAGCGTAAAGCTGGATATTAAGTTATTCAGGCCATCAGTAAGACCTTCGGGCCTCCAGTAAGTCTTTCGAGCATGGTGATAAGTCCTTCGGGCCATCAACAAGTCCTTCGTGCATGATGCGGCAACCATAGTAGCGTGAGGCCAGATGGCGGTAGCCATAGTAGCGTGAAGCCAGATATTAAGTTCTTCGAGCCATCAGTAAGTCCTTCGTGCATGATGATAAGTCCTTCGGGCCACCGATAAATCTTTCGAGCATGGTGATAAGTCTTTCAGGGCATGATGAGACTGCCTTAGGAGCATTAGGCCAGGTAGCCGTAGACATAGTAGCGTAAAGCTAGATATTAAGTCTTTCGGGCCATCAGTAAGACCTTCAGGCATGATGATAAGACCTTCGGGCCACCAGTAAGTCTTTCGAGCATGGTGATAAGTCCTTCGAGCATGGTGATAAGTCCTTCGGGCATGATGTAGTAGCGTGAAGCCAGATGACGGTAGCTATAGTAGCGTGAAGCCTTATATTAAGTCCTTCGGGCTATCAATAAGTCCTTAGGGCATGATGATAAGTCCTTTGGGCTACGGTAAGTCTTTCGAGCATGGTGATAAGTCCTTCAGGCCATCAATAAGACCTTCAAGCATGATGAGGCAGACTTAGTAGCGTGAGCTCAGGTGACGATAGCTATAGTAGCTAGATATTAAGTCCTTCGAGACATTAGTAAGACCTTCGGGCATGATGATAAGACCTTTAGGCTACTAGTAAGTTTTTCGAGCATAGTAATAAGTCTTTTGGGCCATCAATAAGTCATTCGGGCATGATGCGACAGCCATAGTAGCGTGAGGCCAGATGGTGGTAGCCATAGTACCGTGAGGCCAGATGACGATAGGCATAGTAGCTTAAAGCCAGATATTAAGTCCTTTGGGCCATCAATAAGCCCTTCGGGCTTGATGACAATACCTTCGGGCCACCAGTAAGTCTTTGAAGCAGCATGGTGATAAGCCCTTCGGGCATGATGCGGCAACCATAGTAGCGTAAGGCTAGATGATGGTAGCCATAGTAGTGTAAATCCAGATATTAAGTCCTTCATTTAACGCCCCAATTTTAGGGCCTAGCGGTTTAGTGGGTTATTAGACGATCCGGTAGACTAGAGTAGAGATTCAAGTAAGTTTCGAGATCGTATAATTTTAGTGTGGGGAAAATTATCGAAAAATGTTTAAAAATCATTTTTAATTATGTATTTAATAATGGTGGAATCAATTTTGAAAAATGATTTTTGTAAGATGGACATTTTGGTTAGTGACCAAAATGAAAGTTTTGAAAATTGTGATTTTCTAGTGATTAAAATGAAAAGGGTCAAATACTTAGAATCTTTAAGGAGCTATTTTACCAATTGGTTTTTGATGGTTTCTCCCTTAATTTAACTGATTTTAACATGTGTTTTAATTAGTAACTAAAGAGGATTTTGTTAAAAAGTTGGTTATCTTTTCTAAAACAAAAATCACGTCATTTTCTCTCAACTTTTTCTCTCCATTCTCTCCTCAGCCAAACACTCAGTTTTTCATCAAATTTCCAGAGGTGAGGTGGTTTCTAACTTGATTTTATTATTTCAAATTATTTTATAAAGATTGTTTACACAAAATCTTACAATAATCTTGTGTTTTCTTAGCTTTTCACAAATCAGTTGAGGAAGAAACTTCACAATATGGGTAAGGTACGAGATCTCCTCTATTGTATGGTTCGTTACTGAAATTCCCAAGCAGTTGATCCTTTCTTTTGTGTTTTAATCTGATTTTGATGATTTTCTAATGTTTAATTGAGTTATTTGGAGAAAATGAGTTGTTTCGCGGATTGGATCTATTTTCTAGTAAGTAATGATGCTTTGATCTATATTTTGGATTTTTAATAATGTTGATAAGTTATTTTTGTCAATGGAATCCCGGAACTTATGAATCTCTATTTGTTTAGGTTGTTAGTATTGAGGTTTTGTCGTGTTTTTATGGTTGTAAGGTTGCTGGAGGTGGTAGGTTGATTTGGATATGTTTTTAGATGTGTTTTGATGTTGAAAATGATGCTAGCTTGATAGATGTTGGCTGGGTTGTGAATCAAAGTGCTTTGGTCATGTTTTCGGTTGTTGTGAAGGGTTAATTTTGAGGGTTATGTGGGAATTTGAGAATGATTGTGGTTGTTGTGTTTGGAATGAATTATGATGTGTTGATCCTCTGTTGTTTTGTGGTAAAAATAGGGAAGGTTGATTCAGAAGTGATTGAAGAAGCGTAGGAGGTTTCAAATACTTATTTTTGCATCGGTGAATCGAGGTTTTGCGTATCGATAAGTGAAAACGTGGTTTAAAGCATTTTGATGTTATGGGAACAGAGTTTTGGGAGTTAAGGTAGAGCTTGAAATGCTTACCTAGACTCGGAAGTAAGTATAAAGTGGTTTTCTCTCTCGGTCGTGCTATATAGAAATGGTTTTATGCACTTGTTTTAATTTACATGTTACCTACTATTTAAGCGTGTTTTAAAGTATTGATATACTATTTTTAAGTATGAAATACTGAAGGATGCACATGGTAAGTGATCCTTGTAAGTATGTTTTATACTTTTGTTTTAAAGCATGGTTGTTGCTTTGGAAATGGCATGGTTTAATGCTTGATAAAACAACGAGGTAAATGGTAAATGGTTAATTATATTAACAAGTGATATGGTTTTAAAATTGTTATCGGATATAGTTGGTCGGCCATAGGATTGAGTGCATTGTAAATAAGTCACATTGGATATTGAGGGGTTTATACGGCGTACCAAATACTCTATCCATGTACCCTAATGGTAAAGGGGTTAAACAGTACCGAATACTCCCGTTAGTGGGTTAAGCATCTAACCGATGAGAGGGATTTGTGTCCTTGTGGGTTGAAAGTGTACCTGGTTGATATTGTACCGGTTGTTAATGTACGTGATTGTAATTGTATCGCTATTCTGCATGAGATGGCTTGAAGTGTTGGGTTAACACTTGTTGAATCTGTGTCTCTGATGAAATCTTTTGTTATTGAACTTGTTAATGATCACTTGTAAGCCAATATAATTGTTAATGTATCATTGAAATGCTTTATGTTGTATAATGTGATTTATACATGTTTCTCCTTAAGCTTTGCATTTGATAGTAATGCATGACAAGGCTTAGATAGAGGGTTAGCAATGTGACTTGCTGTTGATCGATGATACATGTAGCATATGGATGAATATGTTGGTTTTAATGATGTAAAGTGCATATTTTAAAGAGGACATGATGTTTTAAAAGATGATGTTGAGTAAATGGTTTTAAATGCATTGATGGTGTTTTGTTCTGGGCTTTCCTCACTAAGACTTGTGTGCTTACGCTCTCTTTGTCCATCAATGCAGAAAATTAAAGTCGTGGAAGGCAACAAGAAGCAAGGGGATCTCGGCAAGACTTGTTTCCAAAGCATGTTAGAGACTAGACTATAATGAAGAAAGGCAATGGAGTAATTGTTGTGTTTTGGGAGATGTTCTGTTAAACTCCCTATTTGAGCATGTTTCCTTAGATGCTCTTGGTTTGTAATTGGCCTCTAAGGATTGATTTTGGGTCCTGGTTTATATTTTGGTACGTTGCTCGGATGCAAAGTTAGGAAGCATGCCTATAGATTTCCTTTTGAAGCATGAAGCCTTGTTCTGTTGTTAGAATTGTGTTGCTAGTTGGATTGTGACATGTTTTGCATGTTGGTATTGTTATATAAGCATGTTGGATTGATTAGAGTATGCTTTTGGGATGAAGAGCCAGCAAAATGTGACATTGCAGGCCCACACATATCAATATGCGGGGGAACGTATCGATACGGCTAGGCAATTTCAGGCTTGTGGGATCGGTACAGGCCTTGTGTGTTTCGATACTCCTAGGCAAATTTGGCTATACGTACCGATACGGGTATGGGTGTTTCGGTACCAATTTTAGCCTCTAGAATTCACTTTTTTAGTTTGAACTCGTGCATCAAAACACCTAAGGAACCATATCGGTACGGTCTTTAGCATTTCAAAAGTTAAGTAATTCAGTTAGGCATATCGACAGGACATGGTGGTGTACCAAAATGAGGCGTTTTAAACCGTATCGATACGGGCTTACCGGTATCGGTACGGATAGCTAATTTTTCTATAAATGTCTTCTGAGTAGTTTTGTCATCCTTGCAATTTAGTCCCTAAATCTTGCCAATGCAATTGTATGTGATAAAATAAATAGTTTGAGTTGTAATTTGAGACATATGCATGAAACCTGACTAAATTAAGGTTGGTAACTTAAAAGTGGGTTTTTGACCTATAACTTTGTCAAATTACAATTTGGTTCCTAATTTATAAGTATAATCAATTAGATGTCAAATTGATGCCCGATTGAGTTGGGGTTACACTTGTTATCTGCATGAACATATAGGATTAATAATTGGCATCTAGATAAGATAAAGAGAAGAAAAAAATATACCGGGTTTTATGTATCTCCCCAGTTTACTTCGGCAAACCTAATGTAGTTTCCTTGATTCAGACTGGCAGCTAGACCGGGTCAAGGGTATTACATTTGGTGGTATCAGAGCCAGGTTTAGGTTCGTTGGGAGGTGGTTGTCTTGTTGCCATGGGTTATGCCCTATTTTTTGATTTGCATGGTGATTGTTGTATGTACGCTGGTTGATATGCAAGGTGATTGATATATGCATATTGGTTGTAATTGCCATGCTAAGGAAGCTTGGGGTACCCATTGCCTTATTATTATAGTCAGGAAAGTTTTGATTTTTGAAATGGAAGTCTTGGATTCTTGCTTGAGGCTGGCCTGACTGTTTTGTTTTGAAATGATAATTATGCCCTAGATATATTTTAGCACGATGGGACCGAGAAGAGAGTTACGATCTAGCGCGATTGTTGCTGTCGCTGGGCAGGATGATGAAGGAGAAGTTGTACCTCCTAAAGGGTTGCCACCGGCCCCAGTTAATCCACCTAAGGGAGTGGAGCAAGTACCACATACGCCGGCTGGGCCAAGGATGGGTGATATGGCACCGTTGATACAGGCCATGACCGGTGCATTTTAGGCAGTAGTTGCGGGTGTTCTTGTGCCAGCACCACTGGTTGAGGGGCAAGGTTTACTGCTTGAGCATCTTAGTAGTTTGGGCGGAGTTGAGTTTCGAGGTGCAGTTCGTGAGGTTGAGTTAGTATGCACCTGAGTTGGTTTCTAACGAGTATACTCGATGTGATTGTTTCCGTTATGGGCTTGTGCAGGATGTAAAGACATACATGCTTGCTGGTGATTATACCAATTTTGATGTGTTGGTTTTGCGAGCCAAGGTGTGAAGCAGAATTTGGGTTTAGCATTTGGATCGCGAGGTTCCAACTCAGGTAAGAGAGCTGTTGATTTGGGTTATAGCGGTGGCCAGGCCAAGAGACACCGTGATACGAGGTTTCACCCAGAGTCGAGGCATGGCAGAGGGGTTGTGGGACGTGGAGTGTAGGGGTAGGGTGCCAGGTTAGAGCCCCGTTTGGCACTTGCTGGGTTTGTGGATCCCGAGATCATTTGAGGCGAGATTGCCCACGGTTGGCCAGGGAGGGTCAGGCACCTGTGCCTATTGTGGATAATGTTTGTTGGAGTTTTGGGTCAGGCGACCACTAGAGGCGTGATTGTCCATTGTTGGCTCAAGGTGGCAGGGTGCTACACCTGTTGTTGCTCTGCAGTGGGGTCCTAGTTGTGGTCGAGGACCATTTTAGTGTCGAGAAGTGAGACAGAGGACTGTGGCTCATACTGTTGTTCCAACCTGAGAGTGGTAGACCGGCTAGGGTGTTTACACACCGTGAGGGTCGCAATAACACAGATGTGATCGCAGGTACTTTTACCCTTCAGACTCTGTCGTTGTATTCGTTGGTTGATTCTAGTTCTACTCATTCATACATCTTGAGTGAGCATGTTGAGTTGCTTGATATATCTGCTGGAATTCTTAATGTCGGTGTTAGAGTTACTAGTTCTCTTGGGGAGACAGTAGTGGTTAGGAGGTTGTATCGTACGTGTCCGTTGATGGTTTAGGTGCATGTGTTTGCGGTGGACTTGATGGAGTTGCCATTGTATAGTTTTGATGTAATTTCGGGTATGGATTGGTTGAAAAAAATCAGGATGTGGTGGATTTTGAGACCAAATGGATATCCTTGAGGTTGTCAGATGATTATGAGGTGGTAGTTGTTGGTCAGAATGCCATTTTTTGTATAATGTTGTTTCGGCTTTGGAAGCAAGGCGAATGTTGGATTCGGGATGTCAGGCTTATTTGGCCTAATTTATGAATCCTGGAACAAATGAGTTGAGGGTGTAGGATGTTTGCACTGCATGTGAGTTTTCGAGTGTTTTTCTAGAAGAGTTACCGGGGTTGCCACCTGACCGTGAGGTAGAGTTTGGCATCGAGGTCTTTGCGGGTACAGTACCTGTATCTATTTCTCCGTACCATATGGCTACGAAGGAATTAAAGATGCAGCTGCAGGAGTTGTTGGATCGGGGCTTTATTCGACCTAGTATCTCACCATGGGAGCACCAGTGTTGTTTGTTAAAAAGAAAGATGGTATGTTGTGGATGTGTATAGATTACCGGCAGCTGAATAAGTTGACAGTAAAGAACAAGTATCCCTTGCCACGGATAGATGACTTGTTTGATCAGTTCAGGGGAGCCTCGGTGTTTTCTAAGATAGATTTGAGGTCGGGGTACTACCAGTTAAAGGTGAAGGATGTGAATGTGCCCAAAATAGCTTTTCGTACAAGGTACGTGCATACGAGTTTCTTGTGATGCTGTTTGGTTTGACCAATGCTCCAGCTGCTTTTATGGACATGATAAACTGAGTGTTTCATGAGTTTTTGGACCAGTTTGTGGTTGTGTTTATCGATGATATCCTTGTGCACTCTTGTACCGAGGAGGAACTTGATAGTCATCTGCGGATCATGCTTCAGAAGTTGATGGAGAATCAATTGTATGCTAAGTTAAGCAAATGTGAGTTCTGGCTTAAGGAAGTTGTGTTTCTTGGGCATGTTGTGTCAGCTGAAGGAATTCAGGTCGATCCGCATAAGGTTGAGGCTGTAATGAGTTGGAAGGAGCCCAAGTCTGGGACAAAGATTAGGAGTTTCCTTGGTTTGGTGGGTTACTACCGAAGATTTTTGGAAGGGTTATCCAGTTTGGCGGCTCCGTTAACAAAGTTGCTACAGAAGAATGTTTAGTTTGAGTGGATGGAGGATAGGCAGCGAGCTTTTGAAAAGTTGAAGGAAGCCTTGACGCGAGCTCCGGTATTGGTTCAACCATAATTGAGGAAGGAGTTCTTTGTTTATAGTGATGCATCGTATGTTGGGCTTGGTTGTGTGTTGATGCAAGAGGGTAAGGTAGTGGCGTATGCATCTAGGTAGTTGAAGGTGCATGAATGTAACTACCCTACTCACAATCTCGAGCTTGCAGCGGTATTGTTTGCCTTGAAGATTTTGAGGCATTATCTTTATGGTGAGAAATGTGTAGTTTATACGGATCATAAGTGTTTGAGATATTTGATGTCACAGAAGGAGCTGAATCTTAGGCAACGCAGATGGGTGGAGATGCTTAAGGATTATGATCTAACCATTGAGTATCATCCAAGAAAAGCCAATGTTGTGGTGGATGCTTTTAGTAGAGAAACAGCTTTAGAGTTGAGAGCTGTGTTTGCTCGGCTGAATGTAATGAATGACGGGGGTTTGTTGGCTGAGTTGCAAGTGAAGCCATCTTTTCACATATGATCAAAGAGAAGCAACCATACGATGGGGGTTTGGTACCTCATGTGGGAGATATCAGGGATGGAAATCCTACAGATTTTAATTTCAACGATGATGGGGTACTATGTTTCAAAGGTCGAATAGTGGTGCCTGAAGATGAAGAGTTGAGGCGTACTATTTTGATTGAAGCACACGCTAGTCCTTTTGATATGCATCTCGGTAGTACTAAGATGTATCAAGGGTTGAAGGAGGAGTACTATTGGGTTGGAATGAATAAAGATATGGCTGATTTTGTTGTTCGGTGTATGGTTTGTTAATGGGTAAAGGCTGAGCATCAGTTTTCTTTCGGGTTGTTGCAACCGTTGAGGATGCTGGAATAGAAGTGGGAAAGAATCACCATGGATTTTGTGTCTGGGCTACCTTTGACGCCGACCAAAAAGGATTCCATCTGGGTGATTGCGGATCAGTTTACGAAGTGTGTGCATTTTTTCCATTGCGTACTATGTATACCTTGGACAGGTTGGGTTAGCTGTACATCTCTAAGATTGTGTGTTTTCACGGGTTTCCCAAATCTATAGTTTTGGATAGGGATCCGCAGTTCACCGCAAGGTTTTGGGTGAGTTTGCATCATGCCTTAGGGACCCGGTTGAGTTTTAGTACCTCGTATCATCCTCAGACGGATGGCAGTCGGAGCGCGTGATTCAGGTTCTCGAGGATATATTAAGTTGTTGTGTTATTGAGTACCAGGGAACTTGGGAGAAACAATTGTCGTTGGTGGAGTTTTCTTACAATAATAGTTATCATGCTAGCATACAAATGGCACCCTATGAGGCGTTGTATGGTAGAAAATGTCGCACGCCCGTGTGTTGGGCAGAAGCGGGGGAAAAGTTTGTGTCAAAGGCCAATGTTCTGAAAGGCACAACCAAGAAGGTAAAGTTGATATGTGCGCGCTTGAAAACAGCTGCAGATGGCCAGAAATCCTATGCGTATTTGAATCGTATGGATATAGAGTATGTTGTGGGTGATAAAGTGTTTTTGAAGGTATCGCCTTGGAAGAAGGCGTTGCGTTTTGAGAGAAAATGGAAGCTTAGCCCGAGGTTTATTGGACCATACAAGGTTGTTGAGTGTGTGGGTCTTGTTGCGTATCGTTTGAGGTTACCTCCAAAGTTGGGAAAGATTCATGATGTGTTCCATGTTTCGGTGTTGTGGAGGTATAGGTCGGATCCATCGCATGTCATGCCGGTGGAAGAGATTGAGTTGAGATCGGATCTATCTTATGATGAGGAACTAGTGGAGATTCTTGATACCAGCAGAAACGTACTCCATGGCAAAACAGTCGAGTTGGTTAAGGTGTTGTGGAAGCACCGCAGTGTTGAGGAGCCTACGTATGAGCGTAAGCCGGATATGCTGAATTAGTTTCAACACTTGTTTCCTCTAAGTAAATTTTGGGGATGAAATTTCTTAAGTGGGGAAGAGTTGTAACGCCCCGTTTTTAGGGCCTAGCAGTTTAGTGGGGTATTAGACGGTCCGGTAGACCGAAGTAAATGATTCAAGTCAGTTTCAGGATCATATATTTTTAGTGTGGGAAAATTATGGAAAAATGATTAAAAAACATTATTAATTATGTATTTAATAATGGTGGAATCAATTTTGAAAAAATGAGTTTTGGAAGATGGACATTTTGGTTAGTGACCAAAATGAAAGTTTTGAAAACTATGATTTTCTAGTGATTAAAATGAAAAGGTCAAATACTTAGAATCTTTAAGGAGCTATTTTACCAATTGGTTTCTTATGGTTTCTCCCTTAATTTAACTGATTTTAACATGTGTTTTAATTAGTAATTAAAGGTGATTTTGTTAAAAAGTTGGTTATCTTTTCTAAAACAAAAATCACGTCATTTTCTCTCCATTTTCTCATCAGCCAAACACTCAGGTTTTCATCAAATTTCCAGAGGTGAGATGGTTTCTAACTTGATTTTATTGTTTCAAATTGTTTTATAAAGATTGTTTACACAAAATCTTACAATAATCTTGTGTTTTCTTAGCTTTTCACAAATCAATTGAGGGAGAAACTTCATAATAGGGGTAAGGTCTGAGATCTCCTTTATTGTATGGTTCTTTACTGAAATTCCCAAGCATTGGATCCTTTCTTTTGTGTTTTCAATCTGATTTTGATGATTTTCTAATGTTTAATTGAGTTATATGGGGAAAATGAGTTGTTTCGGGATTGGATATGTTTTCTAGTAAGTAATGATGCTTTGATCTATATTTTGGATGTTTAATAATGTTGATAAGTTATTTTTATCAATGGAATCCCAAAACTTAGGAATCTCTATTTGTTTAGGTTGTTAGTATTGAGGTTTTGTGGTGTTTCTATGGTTGTAAGGTTGTTAGAGGTGGTAGGTAGATTTGGATCTATTTTTAGATGTGTTTTGATGTTGAAAATGATGCTAGGTTGATAGATGTTGTCTGGGTTGTGAATCGAAGTGTTTTGGTCATGTTTTCGGTTGTTGAAAATGGTTAATTGTGAGGGTTATGTGGAAATTCGAGAAGGATTGTGGTTGCTATGTTTGGTATGTATTATGATGCATTAATCCTCTGTTCTTTTGTGGGAAAAACAAGGAAGGTTGATCCGTAAGTGATTGGAGAAGCGTATGAGGTTTCAAATACTTGTTTTTGCGTCAGCAAATCGAGGTTTCGCGTATCGAAAAGTGAAAACGTGGTTTAAAGCATTTTGATGTTATGGGAACAGAGTTTTGGGAGTTAAGGTAGATCTTGAAACGCTTACCTAGACTCGGAAGTAAATATAAAGTGGTTTTCTCTCTCGGTCGTGCTAGATGGAAATGGTTTTATGCACTTGTTTTAATTTACATGTTACCTACTGATTAAGCGTGTTTTAAAGTATTGATATATTGTTTTTAAGCATGAAATGCTGAAGGATGCACATGGTAAGTGATCCTTGTAAGTATGGTTTATACTTGTGTTTTAATGCATAGTTGTTGCTTTGGAAATGGCATGGTTTAATGCTTGTTAAAACAATGAGGTAAATGGTAAATGGATAATTATATTTGCAAGTGATGTGGTTTTAAAACCATAGGATTGAGTGCACTGTAAATAAGTCACCTTGGATGTTGAGGGGTTTATACGGTGTGCCGAATACTCCATCCAAGTACCCTAACAGTAAAGGGGTTAAGCATATAACAGATGAGAGGGATTGGTGTCCTTGTGGGTTGAAAGTGTACCCGGTTGTTAATGTACCGCGATTGTGATTGTATCGCTATTCTGGTTGAGATGGCTTGAAGTGTTGGGTTAACACTTGTTGGATTCGGGTATCCGATGAACTCTTTTTGTTATTGAACTTGTTAATGATCACTTGTAAGCCAATATAATTGTTAATGTATCATTAAAATGCTTTATGTTGTATAATGTGATTTATACATGTTTCTCCTTAAGCTTTGCATTTGGTAGTAATGCATGGAAGGCTTAAGTAGAGGGTTAGCAATGTGACTTGCTTATGATTAATGATACATGTAGCATATAGATTAATATGCTGGTTTTAATGATGTAAAGTGTATGTTTTAAAGGGGGCATGATATTTTAAAAGATGATGTTGAGTAAATGGATTTAAATGCATTGATGGTGTTTTGTTCTGAGCTTTCCTCGCTAAGCCGTGTGTGCTTACACTCTCTTTGTCCATCAATGTAGAGAATTAAAGTCGCGGAAGGCAGCAAGAAGCAAGGGCATCTCGGCAAGACTTGTTTCCAAAGTATGATAGAGACTAGACTATAATGAATAAAGGCAATGGGGTACTTGTTGTGTTTTGGGATCTGTTATGTGGAACTCCATGTTTGAGCATGTTTCTTTAGTTGCTATTGGTTTGTAATTGGCCTTTAAGGATTGATTTTGGGTGCTGGTTTATCTTTTGGTACGATGCTTGGTGCAAAGTTAGGAATCATGCCTATAGATTTCCTTTTGAAGCATGAAGCCTTGTTGTGTTGTTAGAATTGTGTTGCTAGTTGGCTTGTGACATGTTTTGCATCACCTAAGGAGCCGTATCGGTACGGTCTTTAACATTTCAAAAGTTTGGTAATTCAGTTAGGCGTATCAATACGGCACGGTCGTGTACTGAAATGAGGTGTTTTAAAGCGTATCGGTACGGGCTTACCGATATCGGTACGAACAACTAATTTTTTTGTAAATGCCTTTCGAGTAGTTTTGTCATCCTTTCAATTTAGTCCCTGAATCTTTCTAATGCAATTGTATGTGATAAAATAATTGGTTTGAGTTGTAATTTGAGACATATGCATGAAACCTGACTAAATTAAGATTGGTAACTTAAAAGTGGGTTTTTGACCTGTAACTTTTTCAAATTACAATTTGGTCCCTAATTTGTAAGTGTGATCAATTGGATGTCAAATTGATGTCCGAATGAGTTGGGGTTACACTTGTTATCTGCATGAACATATTGGATTAATAATTGGCATCTAGATAAGATAAAAAGAAGAAAAATGGACCGGGTTTTATGTATCTCTCCGGTTTGCTTCGGTAAACCTAATGTAGCTTCCTTGATTCAGACTGGCGGCTAGACCGGGTCAAGGGGGTTACACTTCGGTCCATCAGTAAGTCTTTTGAGCATGATGATAAGTCCTTCGGGTATGGTGTTAAGACCTTCGGGCCGTTCGTAAGACCTTCGGGCATGATGTCAAGATGTCTTTTTAAATGTCCAGACGAGTACAAATCGTGGTATTGAAGAGAATAAAGCTTGCATAGTTGGTCGAGGAAGAGTGGAAAGTTCCAGAAGAACCCGTGATTCCGGAGCTGAGAACAGTAAAATAGGACAAAATGAGTTCCTTTTGATCTTTGCTTTGTTCTTATTTCACAAGAACAAGCAAAGATGGACAGCTGTAATCACTCATTTTTGTCCGGGTTGTAAAATATTATTAAGTAATTATAGTAATTATTATATGTTAGATGTACATATTAGTGCATTTTGTAGTATGTATATATGTTTGCATATGTTATTTTAACTGTTGCTATTATGTGTATGTGTGCATGTGTGATAATATGTGTACATGTATTAGTGTAATTATATTTAATGTAATTATATTATTGTATGTATGTAAATGTATGCATGAATGTACGTACTTATTATGTTTGTATGTGTGAATGTGATATGTATACTTGTGGATGCATATGTAACGTATGCATGTGTATTTATTGCATTAGTATTATTGATATATTAAATATGTCTATGTATGTATGCATAAGTATATATACATTAATGTATGTGTTATTATTATTATTATTATTTCGTTAACATGATAAATGGGTTAAGATAGATCCAACATAAAATATAAAACCCCAAATATTATTAGGGTCCAGTACTTATACAAATATAAAACCCAAGTATGTTTACATGGCCCATCCCGGCCAAGTCCAAACCCCAACCTAATTAACTAAACCTTAGAACCAAATCTGATAACCTTTCTTTTTCTTGCGGTCGCACTCATCTTGGTCATTGGATCAAATCTTGATCCAACGATCCAGATCAATCTAAGGTGATCGTCCATCTTCCACGCGTGAAGCCACTCGTCGTCCAGTTGTCTGCCACGCGTGCGTGTGGAGCACGCGCAAGACTCTTTAGATCACTAGGCACCACGTGTTATCGATCTAGGCCGTCTAAACTCCAAGCAATCCTAGCTATTGGATCATATCTGATCCAACGGTAAAAAATAGATCTGGCCGATTACTCTCAACCACCCACCCACGTGGCCGATCTGCCTGCTGCCGCTGTACGACAACTTCACCGGCTCTCCAACAACCGTGCATGGGCAACAATACAAAAAACAATTAAAAAACAAGGAAAATCAGATATAGATCAGATCCACAGTGATGTCATTTATGGGGAAGATTCTTGTAAGCAAAAAGGAGAGCATATAAACCAATGTATTCAACCATGTTGTACCCAATTTTTCAGATCCAGAACAAAATAAAAAAGAGAAAAAAAAGTTCCCAGTGGTAATCATTTATCTTTCTTTTTTTCTCGTGCATGCATATTTTCCATACAAAAAATAATAACAAAATAAAATAAAAAAAAGAGGTGAGTTTACCCTGGGTCTCTGATCCTCTTTCTTGCCGGTGATAAGCCCACTCCTAGGGTGAATCAGTTGAGAAAGGGGAGTGCTGGGGTTGTAAAAAATAGGCGTTTAGGGTTTTTCAAATCTTGGCAAATAGGAGGTTTTTTCCTAAAATCTAAGGCGTATTCAGGTTTTAGAAAAAAAAAGTGAGTTGTTTGGAGTTGGTTTCGGGATCCGCCTCCACCGACGAGCGGTGAGCGGCGGCGATCAATTGTGGCCGATGTGGTGGCTAGCCACCGAAATCTAGAATTACGGTGTGAGTTCATGAATAACTCAGAAGGGATGGGGTTTTATTTTTTGAATCGGATTTCAAAATGGCCAAAGGCCTAAATCTGAACCAAAACGGTTATAGAGCTTCTTTTTTTAAAATGGTTTAATTAGCTTATAAGGACCCCCATCCTTTTCAATTTTTCACTTCGAGCGTGTGGCATAGGTAAATAGCACATTTGGTCCTCCATTGTTCGAAATTTTTTGCAAATTCATCCTTGGATTTAATTAAATCAGTTTTTGAATGGTAAAATTACCGGCCTAGTCCCTCCGTGTTTTGGATATTTTCATTTCGAGTTTGTTGCATGGGTTTTTTACAGTTCTAGTCCTTTTGAGTTTAGTTCGGTTTGTAATCAAGTCCTAAAATGTGTTTCTTTTTTTCTTTTGTTTTTGTCTTTTGTTTTCCTTTTTATTTCACTTCAGTCTCTTTTCATGTTTTAAATACTTATATCATTTGTTATTTTATTTTGTTTTTTAGCATGTTTACACTAGTTTTTGTGTATGTATTTACTTTTATATGTTATGTTTATTTAGGTTTTTTAATGTGTATATTAATACGTGTTATATCATGCCTTCATGTTTTAATTTATTTGTTCATATTCTATACGCACTTATTTTCTATGGTATGTTTTAGTTTAGTTCGCATATCATGTTTATATGTTTACTTGAATTTTATGATCATTTTTGCTTCTTTGGTCATATGTTAGTCTTGGGTAATTGGTTTAGAATGTGTTATGGTATGTTTTTTAGCATTGTTTTAATATGTATTACGTCATTTTTTTTCTTTTATTATGTTACTTAGTTTATGAATGTTTTCCTTTTTTATTTAAATGACATGTAGGCATTTACAAAATAATTTATGTGTTCATGTGTTTTTGGTCTATGTATGTTTCTTGCCATGATCCTTTGGGCGTATTTATGATATAGATATTTAGTATGTCGTATGATAAAGTTTTAGTGTAATATTTTGGCATTTTGCTTCGCTTGCCTAGTAGCGTATTATATATGTCATGCATATGTTACTTTGTGTTTTTCTATTTATTTTTACATGTATGTGTGATTAATTAATTCTTGAAGTATGTTTTTTTTACATATTTTTGTTTATATTGTGATATATCATGTTTTTCATGTTCAAGTATTATTTTTGGTTAATATTGTGATGTTCATGTTTTTATGTTTTTAGTACCATGTCATTGTGAATATATGTTTTATAATGTTTTTCTAGGATTGTACAACGGAATATTAATTGTCAATGCGGTGCCCTTTTATCCGAGCGTAAACGTGGCCAGTATCAAACGCAGTGATGGTGGTCTATCGGTTTACTCTCGAATAATGAGGCCTTTAAAATTTACTAGCCCTTATAACCAAATTTTAATTTAATCATCCATTTAATCCGGAAAGCTTAATATTAATAAAGTGGTAATTATCAGAGTACCAATTTTGGGCGGTGTGGGGGTGCTAATCCTTCCCTATCCGTAACCGACTTCCGAACCCAACGGTTTTAAAATCTCTAGTTTTATGGTGTCCGGCCTACCTTAGTGGCCGATGGAGACTCCATTTTTAAATTAAATACAATTTTTCTAAAACCCCACGAGAGATATTTTTAAAATACTCGAAAGAACCCCAAACACTTTGAAACCCTTTTTTTTAGCAAACGCTATAAAGGATATCGCTACATTTTCCACTACAAAGCCATAATCCCGACTTTCGCTTGTTTTTTCAATCTCTTCATTCATGAGAGAGTCTTCAGTCAAACCCACCATGCACAACTACTCGAATTCCTAACTTAAAGGAGACTTGACTTCTAACACATCCATCTTCACCTTCTTTGCATCTACCTCTTCAATAGTGTTCATGCCCAGACCTTCGTGGTTTTGTAATGGCTTAATTTCCATGTTAGGTCCTTCACACTTCAAGACTCTAGCTTTTAACATACTCTGGGCCACTTTCTTGAATGTCGTGTAATTCTCTATCGTGTGTCCTATTACTCTAGCGTGGTACTCATAGTGTGCGTTAGCATCATACCACGAGGGATAAGGTGTTTGAAAAGGAATAACGAAACACAATAGAACCAAAACTGCCTTGTATAAGTGCAGGTACAACTCCGTGTATGAAATCGGTAGAGGGGTGAAAAACTTTTTCTTTATCTCCTCTTTGGGACCTCTAGTCTCTTTTCTACTCAAGCCTTGCATCTTTCGGGATACGACATGGGGTGAAGAGATCATCAAATTTTTAGGGGCCTCATAGGTGTCCATGTTGCTAACCCCATAATCTATTTTCTTAAATTGCTTCCGAGCTGGTTCTCTATCTGTTGGCAAAGAAAAAATTTTCAAGAGAGAATCTTCAATCTTATCCAAAGTTAATTCGACGGGACATCCAGAAATAGTATGGACTACCTCACACTGGTTGACAATGGTTTGGTCTTCATTAGACAAAGTCCTTTCTGCTATAAAGTCACAAACACAACTCTCACTTATCTTTCCAATCTCCCTTTGCACGAACGAGTCTTCAACCAAACCCTTTCCTTTGGTTAGGATAGCCATCATACCCATCAATTAATTGATTTGCCCCATGGCTTCCTCTTGGAACTTGTTCATACTTGCCATCATCTCCTTTTGATTCCCAACAAAAAAATTCTTGGAGCTCCTCGAGCTTATCCGCCCTAGCTACTAGGTCATTCATACTTCTAGAGTTGTACTGGCTCGAATTCCTCCCTTTGTTCTCTCTATTTTTTTAGATGAATTCTCCTCTCAAATTGGCTTCCATTTTAGCAAAACTTTCTTCCACTTGGCTTCATTGGTGTAGTATCTTTGATCACTAGCACGGGATCCCTAATAATTAATTTTATTATTTCATGAATTAATGCATGCAATGCATCGTATGTAGAATTGAAATGATTGTAAGCAAACACTTAAAAATGCACAAACGAATGCATATATGAAGCACCCAAAATTCTTATACATGAAATCTTTTGATCAATTTGAATACTTAGCAATTTTTTGCAAACAAATGTAACATAATGTAAACATGCATGATTTCAAAGAGAAACATTGATTTGGAAAATATCCTCGCTAAACAACTTGCATTAATAGAGATACTATTTCATTACAACAATGAAAAAAAACCACTAGACGTACGCCCTAAACCAAGATAGCTTCGTTCTTTTTCTGACTCCTCTTTGGCATACTCCTAGAGTCCGATAGCATGTTGTGCTAGAAACTAAAGATATTGGGAGGTTCCTCGTACTTAAGCCATCAAGTTTTCCATCGTTCTGTTCTTACCCTCAAATATTCTAAGCAACATCTCAGAGTTGTTCCATCATTGGTATCTGATACTACTGGATTACCCCTTTGCAGCTTGCAACTTGGTCCCTAGGCTTCTGAACCTCGAACTTTCTTTCCTCGGATGTACCCCTCTGCCAATCATCCATTTGTAGGAAATCCTCAGAATTCTTTTCATCGTTGTTATGTACCAAATCTCCCATTGATTAAGCATTTAATTTCATACTATTTCCAAATCAGTGTTTCAAAAAATAAAAATAAAAACAAAAAGGAAACTTGTTAGTAATGGACAGAACAAATAAATCAATTAAGTGAAAGATATAGCAAAGCTAAGTAACCAACGAAGAAAAGCAAAAATCTAACCGTGTGAATTCTAACTTGCTACAGTCATCTGCATGGCTCTAATCGGAGTGGGATTCTTAGATTCTCATGCATGTGGGTTTGGTTCTAACCAAGGGTACCCGAACCTATCTTATTACCTACTAAGGCAACAAGAACCCCAATTCTGGCCCATTACAGGCTTGTAAATTGGATTCGCTTTGAGGGAAAGCACAACCTAGTGACGTGGAAGGCTACTCACATGTCAAAAGGTGTGGATTCCGAAAGTGATTTACCAACCCATGGAGGGCTACTCACGTGGGTATGTAGCGTTTTACTCCCACTCAAGGGACAAAGCTCGGGTATATAGCTTGATGATCATGGTGTAACACATGTCGGTGATTACTTAGAAATTAAATGGGTAATTAATTCAAAATCACTAATCATCAAAGCCCGTGTAATTAAAGCCATGTCTTAAAAAGGAACAAATTAATTGAAGTCAATTTAAATTTCAAACTTTCCATCATTAAAAGCAACATATTTTTTCTTGGCTTAACTCTCTCATTTTGTTTTAGTAAAAAACCAAAAAAATCGGTCCCCAGCGGAGTCGCCAGCTATAGCGACCTATTTGAAATTCAAAAATCGCTAAAAAGAAAATATAGTCCTTGGTTTCCGTTCTTCCCTTTTTTGAAATGTTTGGAAAATGGAGGAAGTCCCCTTAAAAATCATGTTTTGGAAAATAAAAGACTGGGAGTCGCCACCGGCCACTAACATAAGCCGGACACCATAAACCAAAGATTTGTTCAAAAACAGGTTCGAGAGTTCATTACGTGTGGGGAAGGATGTAACACCCTCAATGTATATTCAATATTTGAATACACATTAAAGATACTACTAATTGATTTACACTGATTTTTAGACTTGTAAAATTTTTTATACTATTCTTGCTTAGCTAGTCTAGTGGTTGGCCCTTTCTCGATTTTTACTAAATTACAAATCTGTCTAGAGTCACCTAGTTTCGACCCTAAATTGGTTTATAATATACTTTAAGTACTTATTAAAATTAAAATATAATGTAGGGTGAAAACTGTGTGAGATTCCTAGACCCTTTTTTGATTTTAAAATCGCTACGTAATAAACAACTAACTAAGTTTAAAAATCGTTTGCAACATCATTTATAATATTCTTAATTCAATCATGTTTCTAGATCATACAAAATAGCTACTTATTTAATATCTATACATGCCCCACTAGAATAGGATATGGTGATACTTACTAATAATGCAAGCTAATTTGATCCAACGATGTGTAGCTCTTCCTCTACTATCTAGTTCGAGGTACCTACGTGTGATACAAAACACACGCTAAGTATAACTTAGTGAGGCATAATAATAATGATTATTAATTTTAATGCAGGAATAATAATGTAAGAAATTTGTGCTACAATATTTCTGTACTATAAAGTCATGTACTATATTGTAAAATCTTTTGGCCCAAAGTAAATATCAAATCATACAATAGTGAAATACAGTTCCTGCAAAATGGCAAGCGATTTCCAATTGTAGTTGATAATATTTTATCATTGATAGAACTACCTCCCATGTATAGTTCATTAAACCAATATAATATTCAAATCATAGGATTCGATCCGTCTTACCAGTCTTGTGTACGATAAGCTTTTTAGCTTAACTACCTGCATAAATGCATTTCAAGTTTTATACCCCAAAGTACAAAATCATGTGATGCCATGGTACGCGACTCATCATGACACTGTAGTGTCTACGACGCTGTAACGTCTGCATCGCCGAAGTGACTGAGATTAATATGTACTTGAGAACACTCTTTGCTCCTCATAATCAAGGACGCTCTTTGCTCCTTATTATCGCATTTTTTGTGCTAACAACACCGAAGTGTCTGAACAACGTCGTAGCGTCTAAGTCAACACCGAAGTGTCTAAACATCACCGAAATGACTGAACGCATCGTAGTGCTAGGACGCAGCTGCTAAGACCCTATGGATATCGAACTATACCAAAGATTCTCATGCAATTTCATCGTAGCGTCTAATGGTGAGTATGTACTCAAGGATGCCCTTTACTCCTCGTTATAGCATCTTTTTGTGCTAGTCGACACTGTAGTGTCTAATCATCACTGAAGTGACTACAACGCCGTAGCGTCTGTTATCAACACCGAAGTGTCTAGATCGCAAAATCACTTTCATCACACTTGAGCTCAAAAGGTAGCGTCCAATCTGGTGGAATGACAATGGGTGTCGTGGCAAGCTTTTCCTTTAGGGTTTCGAATGCTTGGGTGCAAGAATCATCAATATCGAAGACTTTATCCTATTCAAGCAAATTGCACAAGGGTTTAGTGATTTTAGAAAAATTATGAATGAACCTCCTGTAAAAACCTGCATGTCCAAGAAAGCTTCGAATTCCTTTAACCAAATTTGGAGGGGGTAATCTCTCGATCCCGTCCACCTTGGCTTTGTCTACTTCAATTCCCTTGGATGAAATCTTGCGGCCGAGCACTATTCCTTCATCTACCATAAAATGGCACTTCTCCCAATTGAGGACTAAATCCGTTTCTTCACATCTTGCCAACATCTTCTCTAAATTGCCGAAGCAGCTGTCGAAGTCATTACCAAAAATAGAAAAATCATCCATGAGGATCTCAAGGAAGTCTTCCACCATGTCTGAAAAGAGTGCCATCATGCATCTTTGGAAGGTTGCCGGGGCGTTACACAATTCGGACGATATCCTTCAAAAAGTATAAGTACCATATAGGCATGTGAAGGTTGTCTTTTCTTGATCTTCTGGTGCTATAGCAATTTGATTGTAACATGAATAACCATCAAGAAAACAATAAAAGGGTTTACGTGCTAGATGGTCAAGCATTTGTTCAATAAAGGGTAATGGGAAGTGATCTTTCCTAGTGGCTTTGTTTAGCTTTCGATAATCCATACAAACCCTCCAACCGGTCACAGTCCTGGTTGGAATGAGTTCACTGTTTTCATTACTTACCACCGTTATACCTCCTTTTTTTGGTACACATTGTACTGGATTTACCCATGTACTATCAGAGATAAGGTATATAATGCCGACGTTAAGCCACTTGATGATTTCTTTCATTACAACCCCTTTCATGGCATGATTCAGTCTTCCCTGGGCCTCAATTGAAGATTTGTGATCATCTTCCAACAAAATCTTGTGCATGCACACTGCCGGGCAAATTCCCTTCAAGTCGGCAATTGTCCACCCTATTGCCTTCTTGTGTAGCATCAGCATTTTGATCAGCTTCTTTTCCTTCTCAGGCTGTAAGTTAGAAGAAATAATTGCAGGCAATGTATTATCGGTTCCTAAGTATGCATATTTTAGTTGCTCTGGCAACTGTTTCAACTCAAGAATCAGTGGTTGTTCAATAGAGGGCTTTTCGAGCTTACCTTCCTTACCTCAGTAATCTAGTGGTTCAAAGTATGTACCTGGTCAGTTGGCTAGCCAATTTGCCTCTTCTTGTTGTTCCTCATCGATCAATTTTTCATACTCCTCAGGTTCCTCTTGATCGGCAATGTAGTTGCCGAGGCAACTAAATTCCTCGTCGAAGTTAAACTCTGTTATGGCATGAAGAAGTTGGCATTCTTCTGGATCATCGACGTGCCTTAGTGTTTGGAACACATTTAGTTTAACTTGCTGGTTATTCACCCTCATTGTGAGTTCTCCTTTTTCAACATCGATCAAGGTTCTCCCTGTTGCTAGGAATGGTCTCCCGAGAATGATAGGTGCATGCTCATCTACTTCACAATCCAAAATAATAAAGTCAGCGAGAAAAATAAATTTATCAACTTTTACCAGTATGTCTTCGATTTTTCCCTCTAGATGCACATAGGATCTATCGGCTAGCTGTAGCATAACTGTTGTAGGTCTTGCCTTCCCGATTCCTAGTTTTTGGAAAACTGATTTAGGCATCAAGTTTATGCTAGCTCCAAGGTCGCATAATGCTTTCCTGACATAGTGGTTTCCAATGGAATAGGGTATTGTGAAACTTCCAGGATTCTTCAACTTGGGTGGCATACGATTGTGCAACATGGCCATGCATCCCTCTGTTGCGACAACTGTTTCAAACTCTCTTAGCCTTGTTCTCTTGGACACAATGTCTTTAAGGAACTTGGCATAGTTTGACATTTGTTCAATTGTTCCACCAATGGCAGGTTGATGTGGACTTGCTTTAGGATATCAAGAAACTTCTTGAATTGAAATTCTTGCTTTTGTCGCTTCAACCTTTGTGGGAATGGTGGTGGAAGTCGAATATCTTTGATCCTTTCATTGGTCTGGAATCTGATTAATGGCATTGCTGGAACAACTGGAGTTGCCGAGGCATCATCAACTAGGGTTGTCATGGCGTGCCTATCGTTTTTTACCGAGGTATGCTTATCGTTGGTTGCCGAGGCATCCTTATTATCGGTTGCCGCGGCAATTCCTAGTTCATCCTCTGAGGTTTTGCCGTTGGGTTCGTCTTGATCTTTTTATGGAGTTTTGTTTGGTGAGCGAGCTTGAGCCTCTTTAAGTTGTTGGCCACTTCTAGTGGTGATCGCCTTACTTTGCTCATGGCCAGTTCCTCTTGCGACTTCAGTATCGCTAGGTAAACCTCCTTGCGGTCTAGTATTCAGGTTTTGAGCAAATTGTCTGACTTGATTTTCCAATGATTTGATTGTTGCCTTTTGGTTTTGCAATCTCATCTCGATCCTGTTAATAAAAGCATCAGTTTTTTTTCTGAAGTTACTATTCTCAGCCATATAAGATTCAATTTTCAACATAAAAGCATTGAGAGAATTTTCTAAAGAACTAGATGTTGTCGGTTGTTGCTGCGGCAACTGATGCCGTGGCATATTCTGCTAGAATCCCGATGCTTGTGCATTCTGATTGTTATAGTTTAGAGCATTGTTGGGGTTACTCCATGAAAACTTCAGGTGCTTCTTCCAAGCTAGATTGTATGTATTGGACATCACATTCTTGTTCTGGTTGTAATTCCCCACATAGAAGTTGGATTCCGAATTCTGCATACATTCATAAGAATCATGGTTACCACCACATAACTCACAAAAAGGAATCCATTACCTTGACCTCATGTGTGTTGTTTGGTTTCTGCATGTTCTGGACCATCTTGGTTAAGGTAGCCAATTGTACTGAAATTGAGTCTGATGATCCTAGTTCATGTATTGTAGCTTTGCGTCTAACTCCTCCTCTTCTAGTAGAGGGGAATTGATAATCATTCTTGGCCAGCCTGTTTAGAATTTGCATTGCTTCCTTCGACGACTTATCTAGGAGTATGTCGTTTGCTGAGGCGTCTAGCATCATCCTTGTTGGTGTATTCACGACGTTGTAAAACATTGTTACTTGTGTCCACACTGGGAATCTGTGTAGGGGGCATTTGTGTAGAAGCTCTATGTATCGCTCCTAAGCCTCGTACATAGACTCATCATCTGCTTGCCGAAAAGAAGTAATGTCGTTATGAAGCTTATCAGTCAAATTTGTAGGATTAAACTGAGCAAGGAAATCATGACAATCGGTCCAAGATCCTATTGATCTGGCACGAATGCTATTCAACCATGCTTTCACCCTATCCCTTAGTGAATAGGGGAATAATCTTAATCGTAAAACATCAGGGGTGACTCGTTGTATTTTGAATGAGTTACAAATCTCGAGGAAAGATTTAAGATGTTGTCGTGCATCTTCAGTTGCTGAGCCGCCAAATTGACCAATTGTGTTGATCATATTAAACATCACCGGTTTCAACTCAAAGTGGTCGGCTTCAATTTTAGGTGCGACAACTCCTGGATTAAGTCCATCAAGATCTTTTCAAGATATTCTCAAATAGTTCTGCTTCGTGCAATAATCACTCCTCCTCCTGCTGGTACATCTTGATTCATATTGCCGTCTTGATTAGCCATTGCTACTCTTAACCTTCGTCTAAGTCTTTGTAAGGTTCCTTTGATTTCTGGATCAAAGGGATATTCTGGTGTAATCGGTCTCGCCCTGGTCATATACCAATGCAAAACCAAAGTTTGTTAACCCTTTGAATCTTAAACAAGAAAAATAAAAAAAATGCAAGAAAATAAAAACAAAGTCGCTATTGCCAATCCCCGGCAACGGCGCCAAAAACTTATTACGCGCAACAAGTTTTTGTTCCAACTAGATATCGACTACAAGGCTTCATCCATTCTTCATCTTTTTGGCCATCGTATACTTGCACAATTGCCCTGGCAACTGACTAGGCAACACGGTAGAATTGCCCTGGAAATCAACCAGGCAATTGCAACCAAATTGCCCTGGCAATCGTAACAGAATTGCCCTGGCAATCCGGCTGCTACTCAATCACCACGACGAACCATTCGATCATCACTCCACAACTCACGATAACCCGGCCTACACTCTCTTATTTGATTACATCTTTATTTTATTTATTGCTCTTAGTTTACTTGTTAATTAGAACTCCTATTATCAATTGTGTTTTTATTTTCACATTGCAGTAACTTAAGCAAAGTGTCCCAAACCAATCCCTGTGGACACAATACTCGATACTCATATCACTTTATTACTTACGACGTGTATACTTGCACATTTGCTTAGCACTTATTACACGCAACAAGTTGTGGCTTGTTGTGATAAGTGTTCAAAAGTACTATTTTTATTACCCTTTTTACTCATATTATTGTTAGACTTAGGCTCATATTAGTTGCATAATTAGTCATTCATGCATTAATTCATGTTTCTTTCCACCGTTGAGCTTGATTACATAACTTGGTGATTTTTGTGGAAAAAGACGCTACATTGGTGTGTTTTTGTGTGTGTGCAGAATCACTTACCTAAACAAGGCTAGAACCAATTGCCAGGGCAGTGCATGAAGGAGATGCCGACGTAGTTCCCAGGGCAATGCATGAAGGAGATGTCGAGCTAGTTGCCAAGGCAATTTTCGACAAAGAATAAGATGATATGGTAGTCGAAATTGATGACTAGATAAGCCCAAGATGACGTGGAGCAAAGTTAAATCCCAAAGGAGTTTGATTTCCATGAAGAGGTTAAAGAGAAATTAAATCCCAAGAAGATAGAAGAAGTTCTAGAAGGAATTTAAATATAATAAAGAATTATATTCTTTAAATATAATTTAATTCCAACTTAACTTCCTCCTCAAGAAGGATTTTGACCTAGCCATCTCCTATTTAAAGAACCAAACCGTCAAAGAGAGGAAGAAGAGAGAAATTTCGACAAAACTCCAAAGGGGCAAGAGGGGAGAGATTTCGACAAATGAGGAAGCTTGGAGGGAGAGTTCGATTGAGAGGTTTTCCAAAGAGGGCTGATCGATTTCTTCTTCTTCTTCTTTGCTTCCATTAGATTCATGGTTTGGGGATTATTCTTTGTATATCTCTTGAACCCAACCATGAACTAACTTGATTGGTTGGGGTTATTGTGTTTTGTTGTTGTGAAAAACAATTGGATTTTGTTTAGGCTTTTGAGTTGCAATTCAATTTTCAAAGTTTGTTCATTCTTTGTTCTTAATCTTGTCTGCGAGTGAAATGAGAGAGGATCTTGTAACTTCATCTATTTATCTAATATCGGGAGAGTTAGATTCAAGAAACGAATGAGCATGGTCTTTATTCAATCAATTGATGGTGAAGACTAATCCGGCTTAGGAATAAGTTTAGGATTTCAAAGGCTAAGAGGAGTGCAAGATTGGTTTTTGTTCAGCCTTGATTCACGCAGGGATGTATTATCAAGGCATGCACAAATAGCTAGAGTTTCGGCTTAGGGATAAGCCCGAACCCTTGAAGAACGCTTCGCCGAACTTTGGAAGTGAATGATCAATTGCCCAGGCAATTGACCCATCCTTAATTTCCCAGGCAATTGCGGGAGCATTGCCCAAGCAATCTGATCAGACAATGAGGGGGAATTGCCCTGGCAACCGACCAGGCAACACGGTAGAATTGCCCTAGAAATCAACCAGGCAATTGCAACCAAATTGCCCTGGCAATCGACTAGGCAATCGTAACAGAATTGCCCTAGCAATCCGGCTGCTAATCAAACACCATGACGAACCATTCAATCATCACTCCACAACTCACGATAACCCGGCCTACACCCTCTTATATGATTACATCTTTATTATATTTATTGCTCTTAGTTTACTTGTTAATTAGAACTCCTATTGTCAATTGTGTTTTCATTTTCACAGTGCAGTAACTTAAGCAAAGTGGCCCAAACCAATCCCTGTGGAGACGATACGCATATCACTTTATTACTTGAGACATGTATATTTGCACAATTGCGTAGCACTTATTACACGCAATAAGTTTTTGGCGTCGTTGCCGGGATTGGCAATTGGTGTTAGTTGTTTTTGTTATTGCATTTTTTTCTTAGTTTTACTAACTTTTCTTTTTGTTTGTTTTATCAAAAAACATTTAGGTGCTCTACAAGTTAAGGGACATCAACATGTTAGGAAATAAAAGCTAATCTATTCGAGAGTTGATGTTGGAAGATATGAATCAATCCAATCAATAGTTTCTTGCACCCTTTGATGATTACCCATACCAACCGAGAAAAGCCCAAAGAGCCTATACCGTGGAAAAATCTTGTGCTATGTGTGGGGAACATCATGTGTTTGAAAATTGCATGGAGGACCATAGGGGGAACCAACAACAAAATTCTTCATGGTATGGTCAAAAAAGCTCAAATTTTTTTTACCATAACAATTTTGCCGCTGCAACAAATATGCCATAGCAATATAGTCCTATCCAAGTGCATTCCAATTCCTTGGAGGAACCGTTGCTAGCTTCCTTGGCTAGACTTGACGGATCAATTGAAGAGATTCGATAGCTATCAAAGTCCATGAATATGAGGATAGCTCAGTGGGATGCACCCTTGAGGGATTCAGAAGATCATTTGAGGAGATCCACTTATGCCTTGGATAACATGCACCAACAATCTATTCCTAGGGATACTGACATCCCAAGGCAAGAGGATAAAGAGCAATGCGAAGAGAGGTCCCTGATGTGTGGGGAACAACTAGAACCTCCAAGTCAAGAAGATGCCAATGAGAGAGACTGCCCAACAAATGATGAGCCTGAGCAACAAATTACCTCGGTAATGATTGAGGAGCCTGAACAGAGCAATACCGTGACAACACTCAATGAAGCTGAGAACAACAATACTACAGCAAATTCTGAGGAGCCTGATGCCCAGAAGGTTACAACATTGATGCTGAAGCAGGAATTCGTAGATTTATCTCATCTACAGTTGCCACGGCAATTACATGACCACATGCAAGATCAACGAGATGATAATACTTTGCCAATGAAATATGAGCAGGTAATGGTTGAACCTTTCGATGTTGGTATGTCTTGAGGAACCGATGTTGGTAGATTTGAAGCCATCGAAATCTCTACTGATGGAGATGTTTGAGAGGCCAAAAGAAAAAGGTGTTTGGATTCGTAATGCTTTTCAGAAAATTGGTTCTTCCCTTGACTTACAGTAAATTTTGGCAACTGATTGCCACGACAATTGGCTAGATCAGTAATTGCCACGACAACGAAGGCTACATCCAACCATAATGGAGCCCGACAAGAATGAAATAATTAAATGGTTGGATGTTGATATAATTTTTCCTAATAATATATCCATGCCTTCAGGAACAGTAGAAAGGTGGAAGATGTGCATGGACTACAAGGGAATACGAAAAAAGACACCTCCACCATGGTAACGCAAAAGGGAGTAGTGGCAAGCACATTGGCCAAACTCTTTTTGGGCAATATTGTCACCCGATGGAGGGTGAAGATGTACTATAAGAAGTATCGGAAATGACTCTTCTCAAGTTTTCTTAGATATGTAGTAACATTAGAAGATGCATAATGGCACTCTTTTCAGACATGGTTGAAGACTTCCTTGAGATCTTCATGGATGATTTTTCCGTTTTTGGTAATGACTTCGACAGTTGCCTCATCAATTTAGAGAAGGTGTTGGCAAGATGTGAAGAAACCGATTTAGTCCTTAATTGGGAGAAGTGCCATTTTATGGTAGATGAAGGAATGGTGCTCGGCCACAAGATTTCATCCAAGGGAATTGAAGTAGACAAAGCCAAGGTGGACGTGATCGAGAGATTACCCCCACCAAGTTCGGTTAAAGGAATTCGAAGCTTTCTTGGACATGAAGGTTTTTATAGGAGGTTCATTCATAATTTTTCTAAAATTACTAAACCCTTGTGTAATTTGCTTGAACATGATAAAGTCTTCAATTTTGATGTTTCTTGCACCCAAGCATTCGAAACCCTAAAGGAAAAGCTTGCCTTGGCACCCATTGTCGTTCCACCAAATTGGACACTACCTTTTGAGCTCATGTGTGATGCAAGTGATTTTGCAGTAGGAGTAGTCCTAGGCCAACGCACAAGTAAGACCTTTCATGTGATATACTACGCTAGTAAAACACTTAATAGTGCTCAAGTGAATTACACAACAATCGAGAAAGAGTTACTAGCCGTAGTTTTCGCATTTGACAACTTCCGATCCTATTTTATTGGTACAAAGGTAATTCTCTATACAGACCATTCGGAAATTAAGTATCTATTTGCTAAAAAGGATGCCAAACCTCGTTTGATTCGTTGGATATTGCTTTTACAAGAGTTTGATATTAAAATTAAGGAAGGAAAAGAATAGAAAATCAAGTGGCCGATCACTTATCACGCTTAGAACGCAATAGAGAGGAGGACGCAGATGTAGAGATATGCGATGCATTCCTGGATGAGCAATTGTTAGTTGCCTTGGCAACCATGGATGTGCATGCCTCGGCAACCCCTGACGCCTCAGCAACCATGGATGCGCATGCCTAGGCAACCCTTGACGCCTCGGCAACTCCAGGCGCGCATGCCTCGACAACCCTTGACGCGCATGCCTCGGCAACCCTCGACGCCTCGGTAACCATGAATGCGCATGCCTAGGCAACCCTGTACGCCGTAGCAACTCTTGACGCATACGCCTCGACAACCACTGATACGCACACAGCGACAACCATGGATGCGCACGCCTCGGCAACCCTCAACGCACATGGTGCGACAACTCTAGGCGCACACGCCTCGGCAACCATGGAAGCAATTGCCACGACAACACATACCTCGACAATACCCTGGTACGCGGATTTAGTTAATTTCCTTGTTTGTGGTATTTTACCTTATGGCCTTACTCACCAAGGGAAGAAGCGGTTCCGCCATGATGCTAAGCATTACTTTTGGGACGAGCCTCTTTTGTTTAAACAATATGCAGATCAGGTTATACGCCGATGTGTCCCTAAAGAAGAGCAACAAAATGTACTCCAGCAATGACATTCTTCACCCTATGGAGGACATTTTGGAGGAACTCGTACCGCGGCCAAAGTTTTGTAATCCGGTTTGTATTGGCCAACACTGTACAAAGATGCCCAATAGTTTTACAAGCAATGTGATCGTTGCCAGAGGACAGGCAATATCTCTATACGACATGAGATGCCGCTCCAAAACATTATCAAGGTGGACTTGTTCGATGTATGAGAGATCAATTTTATGGGACATTTCCCATATTCATTCGGTAACCTCTAAATTCTACTTGCCGTTGACTACGTGTCTAAATGGGTTGAGGCAGCTGCAGTTCCCAACAACGATTCCAAGACCGTGCAACGATTCTTGCAGAATAACATATTTACACGGTTTGGGATGCCGAGAGCAATTATTAGTGATGAAGGCAAGCATTTGGACAACATACTTATTGCCAAGATGTTGCAACGCTTCGGTATATTGCACAAGATTGCCACGGCATATCACCCATAAACCAATGGGCAAGCAGAAATTTCCAACCGAGAATTGAAGGGTATACTCGAGAAAGTTGTAAATCCCTCTATGAAGGATTGGTCAGTAAGACTAGATGACGCACTTTGGGCATATTGCACTGCATTCAAAACACACTTAGGTATGTCCCCATTTCGACTTGTCTACGGCAAAACATGCCATCTACCAATGGAAATCGAGCACAAGGCATATTGGGCAATAAAGACCGTGAATATGGATTGGGAAAGTGCCGGACAAAAGCGTTTCTTGGACCTCAACGAGATTGAAGAATTTCATGCACTCGCCTATAACAATGCACGAATCTACAAGGAGAAAACAAAGCAATGGCACGACAAGAAACTATTGTCGCGGCTGTTGCGCGTAATAAGTGCTACGCAAATGTGCAAGTATACACGTCGCAAGTTATAGTATAAAAGAAATCGTCTCCACAGGGATTGGTGCCACTTCAAGAATCTAGTCTCTTGCACTGTAAAAAGTAAAAACACAAGTAAAGGATTGTAGAAGTTTTAACTAATAACTAATCTAGAAAGCAATTAAGTAAATGAAAAGATGAGATCGAATGAGAAAGAGATAGGCCAGGTTATCGTGAGTTGAGGTGTGATAGCCGATTGGATTGTCTTGGTAAAAGAGTGCACAGGCAACTCAGTTGCCGTGGCAACTTGCACAACGGGGTTGCCTTGGCAACTAATCGATGGTTGCCTGGGCAACTAGTTGGGCGTCTAGGCAGCAACCTTCAAGGTTCGGCAGAGCGTTCTTCAATGGTTTCTTCTTATCCCTAAGTCGAAACTCTAGCTACTTGTGCATGCCTTGATAATACATCCCTGCGTGAATCAAGGGTGAACAACAACCAATCTTGCGCTCCTCTTAGCCGTTGAAATCCTTAACTTATTCCTAAGCCGGATTAATCTTCACCATCAATAGATTGCATAAGGATCATATTCATTCGTTTCTTGAATCTAACTCTCCCGATATTAGATAAATAGATGAAATCACGAGATCCTCTCCCAATTCACTCACAAACAAGAATAAGAACCAAGAATGAATAAACCTTGAAATAGAAAAGTGCAAACTCTTATTACCTAAACAAAAACCAATAGTTTCTCACAACCACAAAACACAATAACCATAGCCAAGTAGATTTAGTTCATGGCTAGGTTCCAAAGAAACACAAGATAAACAATCCCTAGCAAGAACCCAATCGAACAAGAAAGAAAAGGATGAAAGAAGAGGCTTGTCGAAATCCTCCTTGCCCTAGATGCTTGTCGAAAATTCTCTCCACTTGCCCTCCTTGGACTTGTCGAAATTTCCCTATTGCTCTCTATCCAAGTTGTCGAAATCTCCTTGCTATTTATAGGGCTAGGCCAAAGTCCTTCTTTGAGGAGGAGTTTGAGTTGGAATTAAATTATCTTTAAAGAATATAATTTTTTATTATAATTTTATTCCTTTTAGAACTTCTCCTATCTTCCTGGAATTTAATTCTTCTTTAATCTCTGCATGGCAATCAAATTCCTTTGGGCTTGGGCCTTGCTCCATGTCATCTTGGGCTTGTAAAGTCATTAATTTCGACATCCCTATTGCATTTTCTCTTTGTTGACAATTGCCATGGCAACTGGCTTGGCGTCTCCTTCATGCATTGCCCTGGCAACTAGCTCGGCATATCCTTCATGCATTGCCCTGGCAACTAGCTCGGCATTGCTTTGGCAAGTGATCCTGCACATACACAAATAAAGCACACCAAAGCAGCATCTTTTCCACAAAAACTACCAAGTTATGTAATCAAGCTCAACGATGGAAGGAAACATGGATTAATGAATGAATGGCTAACTATGCAACTAATATGAGCCTAAGTCTAACAATAATATGAGTAAAAGGGGTAAGAAAAATAGTACTTTTGAACACTTATCACACCCCCAAACTCGAACTATTGCTTGTCCTCAACCAATGCAAACTCATAATTACCTGCCAAGACTTCAATTTTCACAAACTTAGCTTTGAACTTGATTTCAATTCTCTGAACCGGGGCACAACATGATTGGCTTTTTATTTTTCGAAAAACTTAGGAGTTACTCGGAATCAAACTATAATGCTTGTGAGTGTGTGCAGAGTTGTGTGCAAGTTGATTTTTCAGATCCTATGCAAACAATAGGTTTTCAAACTACTTTATTGGGTTCTTTTTAACATGTTTTAACTAGAGCCAGTTTTGGGCACCTCTAGTGTTTTGCTTTTAGTTTTATTAAGTTAATTTAATCGACTAGAGCCGGTTTCGGGCACCTCTAGTTAAAATTTTTTTAACACATACTAGAGCCAGTTTCTGGCACCTCTAGTGATCAATTTTTTTGCACATGCTAGAGCCAATTTCGGGCACCTCTAGCATTCATCCAATTTTTATTCTAATCCCCCAATTTGTTAGTTATCAACCTAAATTCACTAGAATTCCTTAAATCAATCAAACCACAACAGTGTTTCATCAAATTTAGCATCATAGTAAAATTCTAAGTTTTTCCATGGTTATCCTAGAATAAAAATTCTATCAATTAAGTGCATTGGCAAAGTCATCATCGAATATTCATCAAATCTAAGCAATTCTTGTTCCAATTAAAGGCATGGCAAGCAATTTATGTATCCTAAATGTAATACTTAAGTGAATGTAGCTAAACATGGTAACTACTAATAACAATCCCCCCCCAAACTCGAGTGAGGCATTGTCCTCAATGCATGCATAAAAATAACGAAAAAAATAAAAATAAAAAATAAAAATGCATACGAGGACTTACTCCGAGAGTTCGTCATCGTAGATGATTAGTTTCCTTCTAGTCGGTGTCTTGATTCTCTTGCTTGAACGCGATGGTTGTTTTCTTGTTGCTGGTGGTGGAATCGATCCTCGTACGGGGTTGTCCTCATCGTCCTCTTCATCAATGTCAATGGCTTTTCGCTTGGAGGATTCAATTGGTGCGGTCTTTATTGGTTCAATGGAGGACTCGTCCGAATCTGAAAAATCAGAAAATGATTCCGTAGGAGTTGATTCGGGCATAGGTGTTTTACCTTTGGCTTTTGCAGTGGTTGTCGGGATGTCTTTAGCTTTGGTTGCCGTGGCATCTTCAGGGTTGGTTGCCGTGGCGTCAGCTTCCTTGGTTGTCGTGGTGACTGCTTCATTGGTTGCCGGGGCAAGGATCTCGGCGGGAAAGATTGGGAACGGCATGCGATTGTCCGGGTACTTTTCTAGGATGACTTGGGTGATGGCATTGTTGTGCTCCTTCATGTACCGCATGAACATTAGTTGCCGATCTTCAATTTGCCTTAGGTGGCTTGCCAATGGGTGCAAAAGTGCTTCAAAGTGTCCCGGGGTTGGTGGCCGAGTTGCCCTGGCGTTAGGTGCTTGGGCATTAGAGATTGCCGCGACGGCAGGAGTTGCCGTGGCAATTGGAAGCCTTGAAGAATCTCCCGGTGCCTCTCCCATTAGCTTTCGGATTAGTGCTTGATTCCAACCAGACTTAGGTAGGGCCTTTTCATCGGTGGACTCACTCGGGACATGCATCTCCTTGCAAAGGTTAGAAATTAAGCAAGGGAAGAAAACATAACCTTTATCTTTTGAGCTGTATACAAAAATCTCATCACAAATAATTTTTCCAATGTTAATGATGCGATTATGCAAAATAGAATGTATGAGCAAAAGACGTGGTATATCAACGGTAGTATTGTGTGTGGAGGGCATTAAAGAAGTTTTAACAAACTTATTCCATAGTTTTGCCTCGGGTTTAAGCCGAAGGTGATTTACCGTGCCCTTGTATTTACCGTCGTTCCAATGAGTTCCCAGTTGAGTGAGCTCTTGAAGCACCTTGTCGAGTTGCTTGGGATTGATTTGATCAACGAAGGCTTGATGCTCGTCCTTCTCAATGTAAAGTCCGTAAAAGGTGTTGATGCTTTCGGGACTTATAAGTATGGCATTCTCACGAACAAAAACATAAGGATTATCCGGGTTAGGTGAGTGACCATAGAATTCTCTTACCCATGAAATGTTACCCGGTTCCGGTTGATGGCAAAAGATTTGCCACTTTTGATGTGCAATCCTCTTGAAGATGAATGGTTCAAGGCCGAAATCTTTATGAGAGTTGGAGTATTCAAAGCCTTGTTCTTCATGAATCTTCCGGCTTTCAAACTTGGATTGAAATCTTTCTTGAACCACCAGTGTAGCAAACTTCTTGTATCTTGGTTCTTTGGAGGAACTTGGATGAACTAAAAGTTTAATCTTGGATGCCATGGATGATCTTGGTTGTGAGTAAAAACAAAGAAAAGAAAAGAAAATAAACTAAAAAGTTGCAAGATAGGAAGTAGGAATAGGTTAAGGGTGATGGGTTTTATAGAAAAGATAGGTGGGTGGGATTAGGGGAAAATGAAAAAGGGTTTAGGGTTTGGAGGAAGTTTTCGACAAAGGGGTTTTGGTTAGGATGAATTGGAGGCTTTATATAAGCCTTAGATTCAGCCCCTTAGTTTCCTTGTTGAAGATGTTTTCCTACTTGGTTTAGAATTCCTTCTTTATCTTGAACTTCTTTTCCTACAATTCAAAGACAAATCAAATAAGGATTAAAATTAAAGATAAACTAATAAAGAAAATAAATAAAGATGTGTAATAGGATTCTTAAACTTAAATAAAAAAATCTATCCTAAAACCACTAATAATCAGAATAATAATAAAATAATAATAAAAAAAATCGAAAAAAATAAAATAATTAAATAATCAAAATAAAAATAAAAATAAAAATATCAAAAGGGAGAGCATGCTCATGCATCTCCTAAGTTGACCACTTCCTTGATACATTCCACATGGGCACCATTGTAGTGCTTCAATCTTTGTCCATTAACTTTGAATTCATGGTTGTCAGAGATGGACTTGATTATCACGGCGCCATGGGAGAATGGTTTGACGACTTCAAATGGTCCCGACCATCTTGATTTCAGCTTTCTCAGGAAAAGTTTTAGCCGAGAATTGAATAGGAGAACTAGTTGCCCTGGCGTGAATTGCCGTGGCAATAGTTTCTTGTCGTGCCATCGCTTTGTTTTCTCCTTGCAGATTCGTGCATTGTTATAGGCGAGTGCACGAAATTCTTCTATCTCGTTGAGATCCATCAAACGCTTTTGTCCGGCACTTTCCCAATCCATATTCATGGTCTTGATTGCCCAGTATGCCTTGTGCTCGATTTCCACCGGTAGATGACATGTTTTACCATAGACAAGTCGGAAGGGGGACATACCTAAGGGTGTTTTGAATGCGGTCGCGATGTGCCCAAAGTCGTCATCTAGTCTTAATGACCAATCCTTCCTTGAGGGATTTACAACTTTCTCGAGTATTCCCTTCAACTCCCAGTTGGAAATTTCTGCTTGCCCGTTGGTTTGTGGGTGATATGCCGTGGCGATCTTGTGTGATATGCCGAAGCGTTGCAACATCTTGGCAATTAGTCATTGTCAAAATGCTTACCTTCGTCGCTGATAATTGCTCTCGGTATCCCAAACCGTGTAAATATGTTTTTCTGCAGGAATCGTTGCACGATCTTGGAATCGTTGTTGGGAACTGCAGCTGCCTCTACCCATTTAGACACATAGTCGACGACAAGTAAGATGTAGAGGTTGCCGAATGAAGATGGGAAAGGTCCCATAAAGTCGATCCCCCATACATCGAACAGTTCCACCACGATGATGTTCTGGAGTGGCATCTCATGTCGTCTAGAGATATTGCCCGTCCTCTGGCAACGATCACATTGCTTGTAAAAGTCTCGGGCATCTTTGTACAATGTTGGCCAATACAACCCAGATTGCAAAACTTTCACCGCGGTACGAGTTCCTCCAAAATATCCTCCATAGGGTGAAGAATGGCATTGCCGGAGTACATTCTGTTGCTCTTCTTCAGGGACACATCGGCGTATAACCTGATCTGCACATTATTTAAACAAAAGAGGCTCGTCACAAAAGTAATGCTTAGCATCATGGCGGAACCGCTTCTTCCCTTGGTGAGTAATGCCATAAGGAAAAATACCACAAACAAGGAAGTTAACTAAATCCGCGTACCAGGGTATTGTTAAGGCATGTGCTGCCGTGGCGACTGCTCCCAAGATTGCCGAGGCGTGTGCGTCAAAGACTACTGCGGCATGAGAGTTGCCAAAGTGTGTGCATCCATGGTTGTCGAGGCGTCGAGGGTTGCCGAGGCGTCAAGGGTTACCGAGGCATTGAGGGTTGCCGAGGCAACTAGAATTTGTTCATCCGGGAATGCATCGCATATCTCTAGATCCGCGTCCTCCTTCCTATTGTGTTCCAACCGTGATAAGTGATCGGCCACTTGATTTTTTGTTCCTTTCCTGTCCTTAATTTCAATATCAAATTCTTGTAAAAGTAATATCCAACGAATCAAACGAGGTTTAGCATCCTTTTTAGCAAATAAGTATTTGATTGCCGAATGGTCCGTATGAACAATTACCTTTGTACCAATTAAATAGGATCGGAACTTGTCAAATGCGAAAACTACAGCTAGTAACTCTTTCTCCGTTGTTGTGTAATTCACTTGAGCACCATTAAGAGTTTTACTAGCGTAGTATATCACATGGAAGGTCTTACCTGTGCGTTGGCCTAGGACTGCTCCTACCGCGAAATTACTTGCATCACACATGAGCTCAAAAGGTAGCGTCCAATCTGGTGGAACGACAATGGGTGCCGAGGCAAGCTTTTTCTTTAGGGTTTCGAATGCTAAGGTGCAAGAATCATCAAAATCGAAGACTTTATCTTGTTCAAGCAGATTACACAAGGGTTTAGTGATTTTAGAAAAATTATGAATGAATCTCCTGTAAAAACCTGCATGTCCGAGAAAACTTCAAATTCCTTTAACCGAACATGGTGGGGGTAATCTCTCGATCACGTCCACCTTGGATTTGTCTACTTCAATTCCCTTGGATGAAATCTTGTGCCCGAGCACTATTCCTTCATCTACCATAAAGTGGCATTTATCCCAATTGAGGACTAAATCCGTTTCTTCGCATCTTACTAACACCCTCTCTAAATTGCCGAGACAGCTGTCGAAGTCATTACCAAAAACCGAAAAATCATCCATGCAGATCTTAAGGAAGTCTTCGACCATTTCTGAAAAGAGTGCCATCATGCATCTTTGGAAGGTTGCCGGGGCGTTACACAATCCGAACGGCATCCTTCGGAAGGCATAAGTACCGTATGGGCATGTGAAGGTTGTCTTTTCTTGATCTTCTGGTGCTATGGCAATCTGATTCTAACCTGAATAACCATCAAGAAAACAATAAAAGGGTTTACCTGCAAGACGGTCAAGCATTTGATCAATAAAGGGTAATGGGAAGTGATCTTTCCTAGTGGCTTTGTTTAGCTTTCGATATTCCATACAAACCCTCCAACCGGTCACAGTCCTGGTTGGGATAAGTTCATTATTTTCATTGCTTACCATTGTTATACCTCCCTTTTTCGGAACACATTGTACCGGACTTACCCACGTACTATCGGAGATAGGGTATATAATGCCGGCGTCAAGCCACTTGATGATTTCTTTCATTACAACCCCTTTCATGGCCTCAATTGAAGGTTTGTGATCATCTTCCAACAAGATCTTGTGCATGCACACTGTCGGGCTAATTCCCTTCAAGTCGGCAATTGTCCACCCTATTGCCTTTTTGTGTAGCTTCAACATCTTGATCAGCTTCTTTTCCTCCTAAGGCTGTAACTTAGAAGAAATAATTACAGGCAATGTATTATCGGTTCCTAAGTATGCATATTTTAGTTGCTCTGGCAATTGTTTCAACTCAAGAATTGGTGGATGTTCAATAGAGAGTTTTTCGAGTTTACCTTCCTTACCTGAGTAGTCCAGTAGTTCAAAGTATGTACCTGGTCGATTGGCTAGCCAATTTGCCTCTTCTGGTTGTTCCTCATCGACCGGTTCTTCATACTCCTCATGTTCCTCTTGGTCGGCAATGTAGTTGCCGAGGCAACTAAATTCCTCATCGAAGTTAAACTCTACCGTGGCATGAAGAAGTTGGCATTCTTCGGGATCATCGGCATGCCTTAGTGTTTGGAACACATTTAGTTTGACCTGCTGGTCATTCACCCTCATTGTGAGTTCTCCCTTTTCAACGTCGATCAAGGTTCTCCCTGTTGCTAGGAATGGTCTCCCGAGAATGATAGGTGCATGCTCATCTGCTTCACAATCCAAAACAATAAAGTCAGCGGGAAAAATAAATTTATCAACTTTTACCAGTATGTCCTCGATTTTTCCCTCTGGATGAACATAGGATCTGTCGGCTAGCTGTAGCATAACTGTTGTAGGTCTTGCCTTCCCGATTCCTAGTTTCTGGAAAACCGATTTAGGCATCAAGTTTTTGCTAGCCCCATGGTCACATAATGCTTTCCCGACACAGTGATTTCCAATGGAACAGGGTATTGTGAAACTTCCGGGATCCTTCAACTTGGGTGGCATACGATTGTGCAACATTGCCATGCATCCCTCCGTCGCGGCAACTGTTTCAAACTCTCCTAGCCTTGTTCTCTTGGACACAATGTCTTTAAGAAACTTGGCATAGTTTGGCATTTGTTCAATTGCTTCCACCAATGGCAAGTTGATGTGGACTTGCTTTAGGATATCAAGAAACTTCTTGAATTGGTATTATTGCTTTTGTCGCTTCAACCTTTGTGGGAATGGTGGTAGAAGTCGGATATCTTCGATTCTTTCATTGGTTTGAAACCTGATTGACGGCATTGCTGAGATATCTGGAGTTGCCGAGGCGTTATCAATTGGGGTTGCCGAGGCATGCTTATCGCAAGTTGCTGAGGCCTCTTTATCGTCGGTTGCCGAGGCATGCTTATTGCCGGTTACCGTGGCAATTCCTGGTTCAGCATCTGAGGCTTTACCGCTAGGTTCGTCTTGATCTTTTTGTGGAGTTTTGTTTGACGAGCGGGTTTGAACTTCTCTAAGTTGTTGGCCACTTCTAGTGGTGATCGCCTTACATTGCTCATGGTCAGTTCCTCTTGCGACTTCAGTATCGCTAGGTAAACCTCCTTATGGTCTAGTATTCAGATTTTGAGCAAACTATCTGACTTGATTTTCCAATGATTTGATTGTCGCCTCTTGGTTTTGCAATCTCATCTCGGTCCTGTTAATAAAAGCATCAGTTCTTTTTATGAAATTACTATTCTCAGCCATATAAGATTCAGTTTTCATCATAAAAGCATTTAGAGAATTTTCCAAAGAACTAGATGTTGTCGGTTGTTGCTGCGGCATCTGTTGCCGTGGCATATTTTGCTGGAATCCCGATGCTTGTGCATTCTGATTGTTCTGGTTTAGAGCATTGTTGGGATTACTCCATGAAAAATTCGGGTGCTTCTTCCAAGCTGGATCGTATGTATTGGACATCACATTATTGCTCCGATTGTAATTCCCCACATAGAAGCTGGATTCCGGATTCTGCATACATTCAGAAGAATTATGGTTATCACCACATAACTCACAAAAAGAATCCATTACCTTGACTTTATGTGTGTCGTTTGGTTTTTGCATGTTCTGGACCATCTTGGTTAAAGCGGCCAATTGTGCCGATATTGAATCTGATAATCCTAGTTCATGTATTGTGGCTTGGCGTCTAACTCCTCCTCTTCTAGTAGATGGGAATTGATAATCATTCTTGGCCAGCCTGTTTAAAATTTGCATTGCTTCTTCCGGCGACTTATCTAGGAGTATGCTGTTTGCCGAGGCATCTAGCATCATCCTTGTTGGTGTATTCACGGCGTTGTAGAACATTGTTACTTGAGTCCACACCGGGAATCCGTGTACGGGGCATTTGTGTAGAAGTTCTCTATATCGCTCCCAAGCCTCGTACATGGATTCATCATCTACCTGCCGAAAAGAAGTAATGTCGTTACGAAGCTTATCAGTCAAATTTGTAGGATTAAATCTAGCAAGGAAATCACGACAAAGATCAGTCCAAGATGCTATGGATCCGGCATGAATGCTATTCAACCATGCTTTCGCCCTATCCCTCAGTGAATAGGGGAATAATCTTAATCGTAATACATCGGGGTGACTCCGTGTATCTTGAACGAGTTGCAAATCTCGAGGAAAGATTTCAGATGTTGTCGTGCATCTTCAGTTGCTGAGCCGCCAAATTGACCTATTGTGTTGATCATATTAAACATTACCGGTTTCAACTCAAAGTGGTCGGCTTCAATTTCAAGTGCGACAACTCATGGGTTAAGTCCATCAAGATCTTCTTCAAGATAGTCTCGAATAGTTCTGTTTCGTGCAAGAATCACTCCTCCTCCTGCTCGAACATCTTGATTCATATTGCCGTCTTGATTTGACATTGCTTCTCTTATCCTTCGTCTAAGTCTTTGTAAGGTTCGTTCGATTTCTGGATCAAAGGGATATTCTGGTGAAGTCGGTCTCGCCCTGGTCATATACCAATCCAAAACCAAAGTTTGTTAGCCCTTTGAATTTTAAACAAGAAAAATAAAAAGAAAGTGCAAGAAAGTAAAAACAAAGTCGCTATTCCCAATCCCCGGCAACGGCGCCAAAAACTTGTTGCGCGTAATAAGTGCTACGCAAATGTGCAAGTATACACGTCGCAAGTTATAGTATAAAAGATATCGTCTCCACAGGGATTGGTTCCACTTCAAGAATCTAGTCTCTTGCACTGTAAAAAGTAAAAACACAAGTAAAGGATTGTAGAAGTTTTAACTAATAACTAATCTAGAAAGCAATTAAGTAAATGAAAAGATGAAATCGAATGAGGGAGAGATAGGCCAGGTTATCGTGAGTTGAGGTGTGATAGCCGATTGGATTGTCTTGGTAAAAGAGTGCACGGGCAACTCAGTTGCCGTGGCAACTTGCACAACGGGGTTGCCTTGGCAACTAATCGATGGTTGCCTGGGCAACTAGTTGGGCAACTACTTGGGCGTCTAGGCAGCAACCTTCAAGGTTCGGCAGAGCGTTCTTCAATGGTTTCTTCTTATCCCTAAGTCGAAACTCTAGCTACTTGTACATGGCTTGATAATACATCCCTGCGTGAATCAAGGGTGAACAACAACCAATCTTGCGCTCCTCTTAAACGTTGAAATCCTTAACTTATTCCTAAGCCGGATTAATCTTCACCATCAATAGATTGCATAAAGATCATATGCATTCGTTTCTTGAATCTAACTCTCACGATATTAGATAAATAGATGAAATCACGAGATCCTCTCCCAATTCACTCGCAAACAAGAATAAGAACCAAGAATGAATAAACCTTGAAATAGAAAAGTGCAAACTCTTATTACCTAAACAAAAACCAATAGTTTCTCACAACCACAAAACACAATAACCATAGCCAAGTAGATTTAGTTCATGGCTAGGTTCCAAAGAAACACAAGATAAACAATCCCTAGCATGAACCCAATCGAACAAGAAAGAAAATGATGAAAGAGGAGGCTTGTCGAAATCCTCCTTGCCCTAGATGCTTGTCGAAAATTCTCTCCACTTGCCCTCCTTGGACTTGTCGAAATTTCCCTATTGCTCTCTATCCAAGTTGTCGAAATCTCCTTGCTATTTATAGGGCTAGGCCAAAGTCCTTCTTTGAGGAGGAGTTTGAGTTGGAATTAAATTATCTTTAAAGAATATAATTCTTTATTATAATTTTATTCCTATTAGAACTTCTCCTATGTTCTTGGAATTTAATTCTTCTTTAATCTCTGCATGGCAATCAAATTCCTTTGGGCTTGGGCCTTGATCCATGTCATCTTGGGCTTGTAAAGTCATTAATTTCGACATCCCTTCTCTTTGTCGACAATTGCCATGGCAACTGGCTTGGCGTCTCCTTCATGCATTGCCCTGGCAACTAGCTCAGCATTGCTTTGGCAAGTGATCCTGCGCATACACACACAAAGCACACCAAAGCAGCATCTTTTCCACAAAAACTACCAAGTTATGTAATCAAGCTCAACGATGGAAGGAAACATGGATTAATGCATGAATGGCTAACTATGCAACTAATATGAGCCTAAGTCTAACAATAATATGAGTAAAAAGGGTAAGAAAAATAGTACTTTTGAACACTTATCAGCGGCAATTCATGTCAGGGCAACAAGTTCTCTTATTCAATTCTCGGCTGAAACTTTTCCCGGGAAAACTAAAATCAAGATGGTCGGGACCATTCGAAGTTGTCAAACTATTCTCCCATGGTGCCGTGATAATCAAGTCCATTGCAGACGAACATGAATTCAAAGTTAACGGACAAAGATTGAAGCACTACAACGGTGCCCATGTAGAACGTAACAAAGAAGTTGACACCTTAGGAGATGCATAGGCATGCTCTCCTTTCGATATTTTCTTTTTCTTTTTATTTTTTTTTTCGAACTATTTTTTTCTATTATTTTCGGTTATTTTTTTTCTCTTTAATTTTTTTTGGATTTTTTAGGAGATATTTTATTTTTCTTCATTATCTTTAGTTTCCAGGTTTTCTTTTTTTCTTTTCTTTTCCACAACAAGACTCTCAACCACCATGCTAAGAAAATTCACTGCCGACTACTTGCCACAACAACCACAACAGAGATTGCCCAGGCAACAACAATGGCGTCGACAACTTCTGATGCCCAAACATGGATCAAATCAAAGCAATGCTATTCATGCGGTACCAGCCACAAGCATTCAACCACTTGCCGAAAAATGAATCAAGCAAACGGCACGAAGGAAACTTATCACTCGAGGTGACGACCTCTCTGACTAACTCATTTAATTTAGTTTCTTTTAAATTTTGTTTCACTTTTACATGCATTGGGGACAATGCTTCTCTCGAGTTTGGGGGGTGTTGGTTTCTAGTTACCTTCATGTTTAGTTGCATTCATCTTTAGCAATCACATATAGGTTGCATATGTTACTTGCCATGCCTTTAATTGGATTTAATTGCTTAAGACTTGTTGAATATCCAATGATGAATTTTTGCCACTACACTTAATTGAAAGAACCTTTAATTTTAGGATTGCATGAAAATAACTTAGAATTTTACTATGATGCTGAATTTTGGTTACACGGTTGTGGCTTGTTGATTGAAAGAAACTTAGTGAACTTAGGTTGCTTAAAATTTGGGTAAATTTAAAATTGAAAATTAAAAGTTAATTTCTTGCTAGAGGTGCCCAAAACTGGCTCTAGTAGTAAATGCACTTTCTTTCTAGATGTGCCCAAAACTGGCTCTAGTAGTTAATGCACATTAAAGAATCGCTAGAGGTGCCCGAAATTGGCTCTAGTGAAAATAAAAATAAATGCCCTGTTAATTAAATTGATAAAAGCCTATTGTTCACATAGAATCTTGAAAATTAACTTGTATACAACTACGCACACACATTGTCATGAGCATTATAGTTTGGTTCCGGGTAATTTTTGTGCTATTCGAAAAATTAAAAGGTGATCATACTTTGTGTCACGGTTCCGAGGTTTGAATTCAAGTTTGAAGCATGTCTTTGATGATTAAAGTCTTGGCAGGTAATTGTTATTTTGCATTGCTTGAGGACAAGCAATAGTTCGAGTTTGGGGGTGTGAATTTAATTCCAACTTAGCTTCCTCATGGAAATCAAACTCCTTTGGGATTTAGCTTTGCTCCACATCATCTTGGGCTTGTCTAGTCATCAATTTCGACTACCATATCACCTTATTCTTTGTAGACAATTGCCTTGGCAACTAGCTCGGCATCTCCTTCATGCATTGCCCTGACAACTGGTTCTAGCCTTGCTTTGGCAAGTGATTCTCCACACACACACACAAACACACCAAAGCAGCATCTTTTCCCACAAAAATCACCAAGTTATATAATCAAGCTCACCAATGGAAAGAAACATGAATTAATGCATGAATGACTAATTATGCAACTAATATGAGCCTAAGTCTAACAATAATATGATTAAAAAGGGTAAGAAAAATAGTACTTTTGAACACTTATCAAAAGTCCTAACCTAGAATGGCCCAAATTATGAAAAAATAATTAATGATCTAATTATTAACAAGGTCAATCTAATATTATCCCTAAATTAATTAAATCCTAAAACTAAAAAACCCTAATATTTTATTGATTATCTTAAATCAAAATAATTAATTTGATTGATTTTAAACTAGTATCCCAATAAGCCAAGGATTCTATTTAAAATGAATCGAATTAATTAGTTATGATTTTAATTAGGAGTCCACCTAAGTCAAATACCAATTTTATGCTGAAAGGTAATTAAGATATGTTCAACTAATTTAATGAATTTAACATTTATCCCAATGAGCCAAGGATAAATTTAAATTAATTAAGTTAACTCGAACCATAAATCTAACTATGGCTCTAAAAATCTAATCCTAAATTTAATTTAACTAATTTTGAAATTATGCCCCAATAAGCCGAGCGCATAATTCAAATTAATTAAATTAAATTTTAGACCCTAAACTAATCCTAAAAGGCCTAACCTATCAAAACACTAAAAAGGGCAACAAAGATAAAAACAAACATCATGTATAAAAACAAAAAAGGCACAATGTAGTGAGTTCAAATAAGCACGAACAACAAACTCAAATACTACACTACGTAAGAGTATAATGCACATATTTATATACATACAGATTTACGAACAAAGAAACCAAAATATATTATTTTTAGTATCAGATACATATTAATATACAAGTTATATTATATATGAAAATCTAAAAACAAATTAAAAAAACACGTATACACGTTAATACATACACCATATCATATATAATATGTTAAAACGGTTTAATATAAAATCCATATGTTCATAACAATTTAAAAAAAAAAATACAATATAACTACACGGATATACAAACCTAAGCTACATAGACAACACAAATCAATTAAAACACACAAATATAATAAAACACACACAAATATACCAACATGAACATGTACACAATTATAAACATAAGTGAAAAATGCATCAAATTGGGTACAAATTAACATACATAAACACGTAGACAAAAAAAACAGAGACTGAAATTAAAAGATGCATGGTGATGAGGGCCATAAAATAAATAAACCAATGGATTAAGGGGACCAGAATGAAACGAAACGAAACCTTAAAGGTCTAGGGAGATATTTACCCATTTAAAATTAGATTAAATCTGAAATAGGGATAAAATTGAAAATCAAAACAAAAATCAAAGGACCGCGGAAGGGATTTCGAAACACGGAATGGCGTGAAAGATAGCTTGAAAACACGGAAGGACTGGAAGTAAAATAAGACTACTTTTAAAGGCACAAATTAATCCTAAAAAGGAACAAGATTGAAAACTGTTGAAAACTTGCAAGGACTTGGAGTGTAGTTTAAAAACGCGAAAGCCTTCACTGTGAGATTTCAAGGACGCGGAGGTCCTTATTATGTTATTAAACCAACTTTTTTTAAAAAAGTGATATAAAACACACTTATCTGCTGAAAATTAAAACTTTTTTTCCATTTTTTAAAACTATTCGAAATAACTCTCCCAAAACCTCTAAACTGTCCTTGGCAGTTCATGAGGTTACCATAAACATGCCTGGATTTTCTAGAAACCGGCCATGCTCTGTCATCCAAACTGCATAAACTGATCACCGGTCGTCGCTCATCGGTGCCTACGAACTACGAAACAACCACCAAAATCACCATCTCCCTCATCTAAAGCCAGACCCGACTTTAAATTTTCAAAACACGACCTCCTTTCCCTTTAAAACAAAAAAACCAAAAATGAAAACCCTAGCCTCCTTTGCACGACCCTGACCATCAACCTTCCAAACCTCTCTACGGTTCACCATGAAAGCCCCTCAAAGACTATGCGGATTATCACCAGATTATGAGGTTTGAAAGATCGACGACAGTGACCTTCGGAGGTAAAATGAAAAAACCCTAAACTCTAATATTTTTTTACATGCAATCCTAAAATTGAAGAGATTACCTCAAAGCTTTAGATTTTCTTTTTGTATTTCTTTCTTTCAAAAAATCCAAGTTGGGTTTACAATGATATTGGGCTCGGTTATATAACCGGAATTACATGATATTTGCAAAAAGGAAATTATTGATTGGTTGCCTCTCTGGGATTCAGCCGGATTCATCTATCAATCAGCATATTATTAGCTTGTCCCCTTGTTTCTAATATGCCTGGTTTTGTTTGCATCTGTATTTGGCTTTGACATTTTGTATTTTGGTTGCATGTACCGCGGTCGGAGGAGGGACCACTAGTGGTTTTGGCTTGATGCGGGGGATGGCAGAGGTTGCTGGTCGTGGCAGATGAAGGGTTGTCGGTTGGGGATCATTGGCGTGTGAGCTTCACGCACGCGTGGCGCCAGTTGGAGAGTCGAGCGTGGGCGTGTGAGAAATATAGAAATTTCCCAGTGCTGATTATGGGCCGTTAGATCCATCCCAGATCTAACGGATGTAAACCGGCTACGCGAAAGAAACAAAGGGATTAGGGCAGATGTATTAGGTTTAGGTTTGGGCTTTAAATGGGCCGGACAATGTAGATTTTTTTAACACTTGTAAATGGACTGTAAAAATAAACTTTGAGCTTTTGTTATTATTAATATTTTGTTTGTTTGTATTTCTGCTTAATAATAATTATATAACAATATGATATAATAATATAATAATAATAGACCGAAATAAAAAATAGTGATAATAATATAATACCAACAAAAACATATAATAACAATATTTTTTTGTGTTTTGTTTTTTTCTTCTTCAAATCGTAATACATAGTAACACATAATGAACTAATAATAATAATAATATTTTAGGGTTTTTAAACATAGTGACACATAATAGTAATACTAATAACAAGTATAGTGTATTAATAATAATACTATTTTTTGGTTTTATTCATTAATAAATATATCAAGCAAACATGCATGTTCGTGCAAGATGTATGAATGTGTAAAACCAGAAACTATCAAAGAAAACATTGATATAGACTGCAAAGTAAATGTACCTGCAATCACATCGATATCATTACTTCCCACACAGTGAGCGAAAACCCTTGCCGGTTGTCGCAACCTTTTGTAAGTGTTTCGACGTATTTTTAAGTAAAAGCCAAAAACAACGGAGTGCCACAAATCTTTTTAAAATGTGTGATTGGATCACCTAAAATGGGTTATTTTAATAAAACAATTTTCTTTTATTAAAACAACTGTTTTGGTCTACGAAAAACACAAAAACGGGTTCGGGAGTTAGTTATGCGTAGGGAAGGATTAGCACCCCCCACAACGCCCAAAAGTTGGTACCTAGCCGATTGCAAAATGTTTTAATGTCAGAATTTGCAAGTTTGTGTAAAATTTAGCTTTATTGTCCATTTATGAATATGATCCCATTTTAACGGCCCCACCATCCAGAAAATGAACTTTAATCACCGCCAATATTTTTGGCGCTAACCCGTCATCTCATTTTGATAGGACACCGCATTAATTAGATTTCACTTTTAAGCAAACAACCAAAGGCAATTGGTGTGTTGAAATTTTTATTATTCTAAGTTGATAATTATTAACCCTAAAAATTGTCTAGGTGAATTTTACCCATTAGGGTTCAAATATTATTTTGTGTCAATTATTAGATTTAAAATTTTACCTAAGAGTCTAGGTGAGTTTTATTTATAGGGTTCAAGTTTGGATAAATGTTTATTTATTAACTTTACGACGAAGAATGACTATTCTAAGGAATCTAATCTAAAGTCTCTACACAAGGATAAAATTTAAGCCTAAAGGACCTAAACCTAAGGCTTTCGAGATTAAATCCTAAAAACTTTTATTTAATTTAATATTTCAATTATAGAGTTTAAAAGATATTAGAAAAGAAAAAAAAACTAACAAGGCACAAAAGGAGAATTAAATTACATAGAATTAAATATTTACAAGATGGCAATTAAATATTTCTTGAATTGAAAAGAGAAACAAATTCGGTGACCAAAGTTGAAAAGAATTAAAAATCAAAAGCCAAGTTTTCGAAAATAGTGACCATTTTGAAACTTTTAAAAATATGGTATTTTGCGGATAAAGAAAATGGGGTTGAGGGATTTAACGAGTGTAATTAACCCATTTTGTTTTAAAACATGTGGGTATAAAATCCATTTTTTACAAACACCTTTTCCTTTTTCATTTTAAAAATTTTGGATCAAAACACCCACTTTTAATATTCTCTCAAATGTTCATCCATGTTCTTCATTGATGAAGAACATAAAGAACAAACCACCGCACCGGCCGCCTTTCACCGGCACCGCCATCGTCTAATGGTGGTGGCCAGTAAAAAAATGCCCCTTTTTGAATCCTTTTCAAAAAGAACAACCCGAATCCTCTTTCAAAATCACCCCAAAAATTTAAGATGACCCCAAATCATTTTTAAAACTTTTGAATCCTTTTTTTTAAATAGAATCTGGCCACCACACTCGTTCGAATCCCGACGGTAGTTTACAAGGTAAAAACTATCTCCTTATCTCATATTCAAAATAAAATAAAAAGGTAGGGAGAAATACCTAAAGAAAAGCTTGCTTGCATTTCAATCGAAATGCTAATACAAACTTCTGTTGATTAGTGTTTTTTTTCGAATTATAAGTGGGGTTTTTATAAGTATTTTCACTGCCATAATTAAATGAAAAAAACAGAAATAATCCCTAGAATTTGGGTGAAATTATTCCCCAAATTTTGATTTGATTCATGCTTCCTCTTTTCCAACTTTCATTCGATTACAGCTCATTTTTTCCTTTGCTGCATGTTTTGCAGCTGCCAATTGTTTCCCAATTTGATTCAATTTTGAATCAACTGATTCATTTGTTTCCTTCAAATGCAGGTTGAAAGCTGGCATCAGAGGTAGCCGCAAGGTGGAGCACACAGGGGGCTAGGGCGTGTGTGAGCTGGCACCCTTCCTTTTTGGATCTAATCCGAACCGTTGGATCTTATTTAGATCCAACGGTTAATAATTGACTACACATGGAGAAATAATAAATTAATTAGGCATGTGAGTTGGATCGGATTAGGGGATTCGAGTCAATTTTAGGATTTAAATCGGATTAAATATTTTCGGAAAGGATAAAAATGTGGAAAAATTATCTGAAATCATTATTTAATATATAAATAATTTTGGTGGAATAAATTTTAAAAAAGGGGGTCTTGAAAGTGGACATTTTGGGTAGTGACCAAAATGTAAAGTTTCAAAATAGTTTTTATTGACTATTTTGTAAAAGGGTCAAAACTTTGAATCTTGAAGGAGCTATTTACCCTAAAGTCTAATATCAGATTTTTTTCCTTAATTAGCTATTTTAATTCTTTTTAAATAATATAAATGGGTTGGAGAAATAATTGATTAATTAAAAGCTTTGAAATAAAAATCTACGTAACTAACTTTTTACAAAAGGGATTTTCTCTTCAATTATCTCCAGCCAAACATCTTTCTTTCTTCAAAGTCTTTAGGTAAAATCTTCTTTTAATTAATCTTTTGATTTCAATTGAGATCATAATGGTTTTCTAACAAAATAAACTTGGTTTCTCGTTGCTTTGGCTTTGGAATCCATCTAATTAAGGGGAAAAGCAGCCATTAGAGGTGAGGTTCGTTTTTCTCCTCTAATACAAGGTTCTTTGTTGAAATTCCCAAGTTCTTGATCTTTTATTTATGATTTCTAACTTGTTTTGATGTTTTAATTAAAGAAAATTGGTTAAATCAAGGTTTAATTGGTGAAATTGATTTAGTCTCGTAATTTTTCTATTTTCTCATGATTTGGATTGATATAGATCATGATTTTGATGTTGAATGATGTTAGTAAGATGGTTTAATCATAGGAATCCCGAAACTAATTGAATTCCTAATTTTCTAGGTTGCTAGATATTTGTTTTTGAGGAGTTGTGAAGGTTTTATGTATGCTAGAGGTATAAGGATGATTGTGATGTGTTTTTAGATGTTGTTTGATGTTAATTGATGAGTTGAAATGTTAGGTTATGGCTGGGTTAAGTTTGGAGGATGTTACAGGTTAGTTTTGGTTGTTGTGGAGTATCTTGTGTTGAAGGAATGTTGAGGATTTGTGTGACTGTGTTGTTGATTGCATTTTAATGCAATGTACCTCTATTTTGTGTGGATAAAGTAGGGGAAGTTGGTCCTTAAACTTGAGTCCTAGTTTTGGAAGCTTAGGAGGCGAGATTACCGCATCGACAAGCGAGGCTTTGCGTGCTGGTGAGTGAGAGCGTGTTTTACAACTATTCAAAGGTTTGAAAGTTGTGTTTGGGAGTTTAGATGAAGCTTGAAAAGATGGTCTAAGCTCAAAAGTAAGTAAGGGATGAAATCTCTCTCTCGAACTTAGTTTGGCAATTGATTTTATGTGTTAAATGGTTTAATTACTCATTGTTTATGCATGTTTATAGCATGGTTTAATGCTGGAAAATGATTACAAAATGATGAGGATGCATTTGGAAGTAATGCACATTTCGTTAATGTTTACGAACATTGTTTAATGCAAGGTTATATTGCATTGGTTTAATGATTTTGATGATGCATATGAAAATAGTGAGTTGTTAATAAAATGGATTATATTGGCAAGTGATGAGATGAAAATGTTTGGAAATATTATCCGATATAGTTGACCGGCCATAGGATTGATAGTGCACTATAAAAAGTTGCCTTGGGTGTTGAGGGCTTTATGTGTACTGAATACTCAATCCAAGTACCCTAACGGTTGAGGGGTTTAATCGTACCGAAGACTCCCGTTAGTGGATTATACATTTGATCGATGAGTGGTGTTGAGGGGTTTATGTGTACGGAAGACTCCACCATGGTATCACAACGGTGGAGGGGTTTATGAGTACATAAAACTCCCATTTATGAACCTTGTAATGCCGATAGATTGTATGTTAGTGTTGAGGGAACACTTGTTGAATTAATGCATCCAATGTTATGTTTTGTAAAGTGGAACTTGGTTAATGATCACTTGTATGCCAATATAATTGATGATGTATCATGAGATGGATTATGTTGTTTAATGTGGTTTAAGCATGTTGTACTCTTTAAGCCTTGCATTGATAGTATGTATGGGAAAGCTTAAATTGAGAGTAGCAAATGGGACTTTGCTGTTGAATTCATGGTACATGTTGCATATGGTTTAAAATGTTGTTTTGGAAAAGTATGTGCATGGTTTTGTTAAGGCATGATGTTGGGGTGATGTTTTAAAAGTAACTTGGAAAGTGTTTATCAAATGATGGAAAAATGGTTTTAAATACATTGATGGTTGTTGGTTTGAGCATTCCTCACTAAGCTTAGCGTGCTTACTGTTGCGCGTAATAAGTGCTATGTAATTGTGCAAGTATACACGTCGCAAGTTATAGTATAAAAGATATTGTCTCCACAGGGATTGGTGCCACTTCAAGAATCTAATCTCTTACGCTGTAAAAAGTAAAAACACAAATAGAAGATTATAGGAGTTTAAACTAATAACTAAACTAGAAAGCAATAAAGTAAAAGTATAGATGAGATCAAATGAGAGAGATAGGCCAGGTTATCGTGAGTTGAGGTGTGATAGCCGATTGGATCATTTTGGTAAAAGAGTGCAAGGGCAACTCAGTTGCCGTGGCAACTTGCACAACGGGGTTGCCTTGGCAACTAATCGATGATTGGCTGGGTGTCTAGTTGGGCAACTACTTGGGCGCCTGGGCAGCAACCTTCAAAGTCTGGCAGAGCGTTCTTCAATGGTTTCTTCTTATCCCTAAGTCGAAACTCTAGCTACTTGTGCATGCCTTGATAATACATCCCTGCGTGAATCAAGGGTGAACAACAACCAATCTTGCGCTCCTCTTAGCCTTTGAAACCCTTAACTTATTCCTAAGCCGAATTAATTTTCACCATCAATAGATTGAATAAAGATCATATTCATTCGTTTCTTGAATCTAACTCTCCCGATATTAGATAAATAGATGAAATTACGAGATCCTCTCCCAATTCACTCGCAAACAAGAATAAGAACCAAGAATGAATAAACCTTGAATAGAAAAGTGCAAACTCTTATTACCTAAACAAAATCCAATAGTTTCTCACAACCACAAGACATAATAACCTTATCCAAATAGGTTTAGTTCATGGCTAGGTTCCAAAGAAACACAAGATAAAGAATTCCTAGCATGAACCTAATTGAACAAGAAAGAAAAAAAATGAAGGATGGATGAAGCTTTGTCGAAATCCTCCTTGCCCTTGATGCTTGTCAAAAATATTCTCCTTTCTCCCCCTTGGAGTTGACGGTATGGCCTCTAATTTATAGGGCTAGGTCAAAGTCCTTTGAGGAGGAAGTTAAGTTGGAGTTAAATTATCTTTAAAGAATATAATTCTTTATTATAATTATATTCCTTCTAGAACTTCTCCTATCTTCTTGGAATTTAATTCTTCTTTAACCTCTTCATCGAAATCAAACTCCTTTGGGATTTAGCTTTGCTCTACATCATCTTGGGCTTGTTTAGTCATCAATTTCGACTACCATATCACCTTATTCTTTGTCGACAATTTCCATGGCAATTGGCTCGGCGTTTCCTTCATGCATTGCCTGGCAACTAGCTCGGCATCTCCTTCATGCATTGCCCTGGCAACTAGCTCTAGCCTTGCTTTGGCAAGTGATCCTACACATACACACAAAACACACCAAAGCAACATATTTTCCCACAAAAACAACCAAGTTATGCAATCAAGCTCAACGATGGAAGGAACATGGATTAATGCATGAATGACTAATTATGTAACTAATATGGGCCTAAGTCTAACAATAATATGAGTAAAAAGGGTAAGCAAAATAGTACTTTTGAACACTTATCACACCCCCAAGCTCGAACTATTGCTTGTCCTCAAGCAATGCAAACTAATAATTACCTGCCAAGACTTCAATTTTCAGAAACTTAGCTTTGAACTTGATTTCAATTCTCAGAACCGGGGCACAAAGTATGATTGGCTTTTCATTTTTCGAAAAACTTAGGAGTTACTCAGAATCAAACTATAATGCTTGTGAGTGTGTGCGGAGTTGTGTGCAAGTTGATTTTTCAGATTCTATGCAAAGAAGAGGTTTTCAATTTACTTCATTGGGTTCTTTTTAACATGTTTTAACTAGAGCCAGTTTCAGGAACCTCTAGTGTTTTGTTTTTAGTTTCCTTAAGTTAATTAATTTATTCGACTAGAGCCGGTTTCGGGCACTTCCAGTGATCAATTTTTAGCACAAACTAGAGCCGATTTCGGGCACCTCTAGCGATCCATTTTTTTAGCACATGCTACGGCCAATTTTGGGCACCTCTAGCATTCATCCACTTTTTATTCTAATCCCCCAGTTTATTTAATTATCAACCTAAGTTCACTAGAATTCCTTAAATCAATCAAACCACAACAGTGTTTCATCAAATTTAGCATCATAGTAAAATTCTAAGTTTTTCTATGGTTATCCTAGAATAAAAATTCTATCAATTAAGTGCATTGGCAAAGTCATCATCAGATATTCATCAAATCTAGGCAATTTTTGTTCCAACTAAAGGCATGGCAAGCAATTTATGTATCCTAAATGAAATACTTAAGATGAATGCAACTAAACATGGTAACTACTAATAACAATCCCCCCAAACTCGAGTGAGGCATTGTCCTCATTGCATGCATTAAAGAAAAATAAAAATAACGAAAAGTAAAATGGAAATGAGGACTTACTCCGAGAGTTCGTCATCGTGGATGATTAGTTTCCTTTTGGTCGGTGTCTTGATTCTCTTGCTTGAATGTGATGGTTGTTTCCTTGTTGCCGATGGTGGAATCGATCCTCGTATAGGGTTGTCCTCATCGTCCTCTTCATCAATGTCATTGGCTTTTCGCTTGGAGGATTCAATTGGTGCGGTCTTTGTTGGTGCAATGGAGGACTCGTCTGAATCTGAAAAGTCAGACAATGATTCCGTACGAGTTGATTCGGGCATAGGTGCTTTACCTTTGGCTTTTGCAGTGGTTGCCAGGATGTCTTTAGCTTTGGTTGCCGTGGCATCTTCAGGGTCGGTTTCCGTGGCATCATCTGTTGCAGTTGCCGTGGTGACTGCTTCATTGGTTGCCGGGGCAAGGATCTCGGCAGGAAAGATTGGAAACTACACACGACTGTCCAGGTACTTTTCTAGGATGACTTGGGTGATGGCATTGTTATGCTCCTTCATGTACCGCATGAACATTAGTTGTCGGTCTTCAATTTGCCTTAGGTGGCTCGCCAATGGTTGCAAGAGTGCTTTAAAGTGTCCCGGGGTTGATGGTCGAGTTGCTCGGGTGTTAGGTGCTTGGGCATTAGGGATTGCCGGGGCGGCAGGAGTTGCTGCGGCAATTGGAGGCCTTGAGGATTTTTTCGGTGCCTCTCCCATTAGCTTTCGGATTTGTGCTTGATTCCAACCGGACTTTGGTAGGGCCTTTTCATCAGTGGACTCCCTTGGGACATGCATCTCCTTGCAAAGATTAGAAATTAAGCAAGGCAAGAAAAGAGAACCCTTATCTTTTGAGCTACATACAAAAATCTCATCACAAATAATTTTTCCAATGTTAATGATGCGATTATGAAAAATAGAATGTATGAGCAAAAGACGTGGTATATCAACGGTAGTATTGTGTGTGGTGGGCATTAAAGAAGTTTTAACAAACTTATTCCATAGTTTTGCCTCGGGTTTAAGACGAAGGCGATTTACCGTGCCCTTGTATTTACCGTCGTTCCAATAAGTTCCTAGTTGAGTGAGTTCTTGAAGCACCTTGTCGAGTTGCTTGGGCGTGATTTGATCAACAAAGGCTTGATGCTCGTCCTTCTCAATGTAAAGCCCATAAAAGGTGTTGATGTTTTCGAGGCTTATGAGTATGGCCTTGTCACGAACAAAAACATAAGGATTATCCGGGTTAGGTGAGTGAGCATAGAATTCTCTTACCCATGAGATGTTCCTCGGTTATGATTGATGACAAAAGATTTTCCAATTTTGATGTGCAATCCTCTCGAAGATGAATGGTTGAAGGCCGAAATCTTGATGAGAGTTGGAGTATTCAAAGCCTTGTTCTTCGTAAATCATCCGGCTTTCAAACTTGGGGTGAAATCTTTCTTGAACCACCGGTGTAGCAAACTTCTTGTTTCTTTGGAGGAACTTGGATGAACCAAAAATTTAATTTTGGATGCCATGGATATCTTGGTTGTGAGTTTTTCAAAAACAAAGAAAATAAAATAAAAGAAACTAAAGAGTTGCAAGATGAAAAGTAGAAATAGGTTTCTTGGAAGTTAAGGGTGATGGGTTATATAGAAAAGATAGGTAGTAAATATGATGGGTGTGATTAATTTTGGAAAGAAGAAAAATAGGGTTTCGGTTTAGGGGAAGGGTGACGGCTAGGGGGTTTATTTAGGGTAAGTTGGAGGCTTTATTTAAGCCTTAGATTCAGCCCATTAATTTCCTTGTTGAAGATCTTTTCCTTCTTGAATCAAAATTCCTCTTTATCTTGAACTCTTTTCCTACAATTCAAAGACAAATCAAATAAGGATTAAAATTAAAGATAAACTAATAAAAGAAAATAAATAAAGATGTATAAAGAAATTTTTAAACTTAAAAAGATAAATATGAAAGAAAGATGTAGTTTATCTTAAATAAAATAAATATATCCTAAAACAAAACAAATAATTGATAATAATAAAATAAAAATAAAAACTAATTAGTTCGACAAAAAATTAAAAATTAAAAATAGAAATAAAAATAGAAATAAAAATAAAAATAAATATCGAAAGGAGAGCATGCTCATGCATCTCCTATGGTGACCACTTCTTTGTTACGTTCCACATGGGCACCGTTGTAGTGCTTCAATCTTTGTCCATTAACTTTGAATTCACGTTTGTTAGTGATGGACTTGATTATCACGGCACCATGGGAGAATGGTTTGACAACTTCGAATGGTTGCGACCATCTTGATTTCAGCTTTCCCAGGAAAAGTTTTAGCCGAGAATTGAATAAGAGAACTAGTTGCCCTGGTGTGAATTGCCGCGACAATAGTTTCTTGTCATGCCATTGCTTTGTTTTCTCCTTGTAGATTCGTGCTTTGTTATAGGTGAGTGCACGGAATTCTTCTGTCTTGTTGAGGTCCAACAAACGCTTTTGTCCGGCACTTTCTCAATCCATATTCACAGTCTTGATTGCCTAATATGCCTTGTGTTCGATTTCCACCGGTAGATGGCATGTTTTGCCATAGACAAGTCATAATGGGGACATACCTAAGGGTGTTTTGAATGCAGTGCGATATGCCCAAAGTGCGTCATCTAGTCTTACTGACCAATCCTTCCTAGAGGGATTCACAACTTTCTCGAGTATACCCTTCAATTCCCGGTTGGAAATTTCTGCTTGCCCGTTGGTTTATGGGTGATATGTCATGGAAATCTGGTGTGATACGCCAAAGCATTGCAACATCTTGGCAATAAGTCTGTTGTCAAAATGTTTGCCTTCGTCACTGATAATTGCTCTCGATATCCCAAACCGTATAAATATGTTTTTCTGGAAGAATCATTGCACAGTCTTGGAATCGTTGTTGGGAACTGCAGCTGCCTCAACCTATTTAGACACGTAGTCGATGGCAAGTAGAATGTAGAGGTTGACTAATGAAGATGGGAAAGGTCCCATAAAATCGATCCCCCATACATTGAACAATTCCACCTCGATGATGTTTTAGAGCGGCATCTCATGTCGTCTAGAGATATTGCTCGTCCTCTGGCAACGATCACATTGCTTGTAAAAGTCTTGGGCATCTTTGTACAATGTTGGCCAATACAAACCAGATTGCAAAACTTTAGCCGCGGTACGAGTTCCTCCAAAATGTCCTCCATAGGGTGAAGAATGGCATTGTCGGAGTACATTCTGCTACTCCTCTTCAGGGACACATCAGCGTATAACCTGATCTGCACATTATTTAAACAAAAGAAGCTCATCCCAAAAGTAATGCTTAGCATCATAGCAGAACCGCTTCTTCCCTTGGTGAGTACGACCATAAGGTAAAATACCACAAACAAGGAAATTAACTAAATCCGTGTACTAGGGTATTGCCGAGGCATGTGCTACCGTGGTGACTGCTCCCAAAATTGCCGAGGAGTGTGCGTGTAGGGTTGCTGGGGCATGCGCATCCATGGTTTCTGAGGCATGCACGTAAAGGGCTGCCGGAGCGTCGAGGGTTATCGAGGCGTGCGTGTCCATGGTTGTCGAGGCGTCGAGGGTTGCCGAGGTATGCGCATCCATGGTTACCGAGGCAACTACAAGTTGCTCATCCCGGAATGCATCGTATATCTCTAGATCCACGTCCTCCTCCCTATTGTGTTCTAAATGTGATAAGTGATCGGCCACTTGACTTTCTGTTCCTTTCCTGTCCTTAATTTCAATATCAAATTCATGTAAAAGTAATATCCAACGAATCAAACGAGGTTTGGCATCCTTTTTAGTAAATAGATATTTGATTGTCGAATGGTTCATATGAACAATTACCTTTGTACCTATCAAATAGGATCGAAACTTGTCAAATGCGAAAACTACGGCTAGTAACTCTTTCTCCGTTGTTGTGTAATTCACTTGAGCACTATTAAGAGTTTTACTAGCGTAGTATATCACATGGAAGGTCTTACCTGTGCGTTGGCCTAGGACTGCTCCTGCCGCAAAATCACTTGCATCACACATGAGCTCAAAAGGTAGCGTCCAATCTGGTGGAACGACAATTGGTGTCGTGGCAAGCTTTTCCTTTAGGGTTTTGAATACTTGGGCGCAAGAATCATCAAAATCGAAGACTTTATCCTGTTCAAGAAAATTGCACAAGGGTTTAGTGATTTTAGAAAAATTATGAATGAACCTCCTGTAAAAACCTGCATGTCCAAGAAAGCTTCGAATTCCTTTAACCAAACTTGGTGGGGGGTAATCTCTCGATCACGTCCACCTTGGATTTGTATACTTCAATTCCCTTGGATGGAATCTTGTGGCCGAGCACAATTCCTTCATCTACCATAAAATGGCACTTATCCCAATTAAGGACTAAATCAGTTTCTTCACATCTTGCCAACACCTTCTCTAAATTGCCGAGGCAACTGTCGAAGTCATTACCAAAAACAGAAAAATCATCCATGAAGATCTCAAGGAAGTCTTCGAACATGTCCGAAAAGAGTGCCATCGTGCATCTTTGGAAGGTTGTCGGGGCGTTACACAATCCGAACGGCATCCTTCGGAAAGCATAAGTACCGTATGGGCATGTGAAGGTTGTCTTTTCTTGATCTTCTGGTGCTATGGCAATTTGATTGTAACCTGAATAACCATCAAGAAAACAATAAAAGGGTTTACTGCAAGATGGTCAAGCATTTGATCAATAAAGGGTAATGGGAAGTGGTCTTTCCTAGTGGCTTTGTTTAGCTTTCGATAATCCATACAAACCCTCCAACCGGTCATAGTCCTGGTTGGAATGAGTTCATTGTTTTCATTACTTACCACCGTTATACCTCCCTTTTTCGGTACACATTGTACCAGACAACCCATGTACTATCAGAGATAGGGTATATAATGTCGGCGTCAAGCCACTTGATGATTTCTTTCATTACAACCCCTTTCATGGCATGATTCAGTCTCCTCTGGGCCTCAATTGAAGGTTTGTGATCATCTTCCAACAAAATCTTGTGCATGCACACTGCCGAGCTAATTCCCTTTAAGTCGGCAATTATCCACCCTATTGTCTTCTTGTGTAGCATCAACATTTTGACCAGCTTCTTTTCCTTCCTTACCTGAGTAATCCAGTGGTTCAAAGTATGTACCTAGTCGATTGACTAGCCAATTTGCCTCATCTTGTTATTCCTCATCGACCAGTTTTTCATACTCCTCAGGTTCCTCTTGATCGGCAATGTAGTTGCCGAGGCAACTAAATTCCTCATCGAAGTTAAACTCTGCTTTGGCATGAAGAAGTTGGCATTCTTCTGGATCATCGGCGTGCCTTAGTGTTTGGAACATATTTAGTTTAACTTTCTGGTCATTCACCCTCATTGTGAGTTCTCCCTTTTCAACATCGATCAAGGTTCTCCTATTGCTAGGAATGGTCTCCCGAGAATGATAGGTGCATGCTCATCTGCTTCACAATCCAAAATAATAAAGTTAGCGGGAAAAATAAATTTATCAACTTTTACCAGTATGTCTTCGATTTTTCCCTCTGGATGCACATAGGATCTGTCATTCTAGTCAGTAGCATAATCATTGTAGGTCTTGCCTTCTCGATTCCTAGTTTCTGGAAAACCGATTTAGGCATCAAGTTTTTATGATAGCCCCAAGGTCGCATAATGCTTTCCTGACATAGTGGTTTCCAATGGAACATGGTATTGTGAAACCTCCGGGATCCTTCAACTTGGGTGGCATACGATTGTGCAACATGGCCATGCATCCCTCTATTGCGGGAACTGTTTCAAACTCTGCTAGCCTTCTTCTCTTGGATACAATGTCTTTAAGGAACTTGGCATAGTTCAGCATTTTTTCAATTGCTTCCACCAATGGCAAGTTGATGTGGACTTGTTTTAGGATATCAAGAAACTTCTTGAACTGATATTCTTGCTTTTTTCGCTTTAACCTTTGTGGGAATGGTGGTGGAAGTCGGATATCTTCAATCCTTTCATTGGTTTGGAACCTGATTGACGGCATTGCCGGGACAACTGGAGTTGCCGAGGCATTATCAACTGGGCTTGCCGAGGCATTATTAACTGGGGTTGCCGAGGCATGCTTATCACAAGTTGCCGAGTCATTATTAACTGGGGTTGCCGAGGCATGCTTATCACAAGTTGCCGAGGCATCCTTATCGGCAGTTTCTGAGGCATGCTTATTGCCGGTTGCCGCGGTAATTTCTGGTTCAGCATCTGAGGCTTTGCCACTAGGTTCATCTTTATCTTTTTGTGGAGTTTTGTTTGATGAGCGGGCTTGAGTCTCTTTAAGTTGTTGGCCACTTCTAGTGGTGATCGCCTTACATTGCTCATGGCCAGTTTCTCTTGCGACTTCAGTATCGCTAGGTAAACCTCATTGTGGTCTAGTATTCAGGTTTTGAGCAAATTGTCCGACTTGATTTTCCAATGATTTGATTGCCGCCTCTTGGTTTTGCAATCTCATCTTGGTCCTGTTAATAAAAGCATCAGTTCTTTTTATGAAGTTACTATTCTCAACCATATAAGATTATGTTTTCATCATAAAAGCATTTAGAGAATTTTCCAAAGAACTAGATGTTGTCGGTTGTTGCTGCGGCAACTATTGCCGTGGCATATTCTGCTGGAATCCCGATGCTTGTGCATTCTGATTGTTCTGGTTTAGAGCATTGTTGGGATTACTCCATGAAAAATTCGGGTGCTTATTCCAAGATGGATTGTATGTATTGGACATCACATTGTTGTTCCGGTTGTAATTCCCCATATAGAAGCTGGATTCCAGATTCTGCATACATTCAGAAGAATCATGGTTACCACCACATAACTCACAAAAAGAATCCATTACCTTGACCTCATGTGTGTTGTTTGGTTTCTACATGTTTTGGACCATCTTGGTTAAAGTGGCCAATTGTGCCGAAATTAAGTCTGATGATCCTAGTTCATGTATTGCGGCTTGGCGTCTAACTCCTCCTCGTCTAGTAGAGGGGAATTGATAACCATTATTGGCAAGCCTGTTTAGAATTTGCATTGCTTCCTCTGGTGACTTATCTAGGAGTATGACGTTTGCCGAGGCATCTATCATCATCCTTGTTGGTGTATTCACGGCGTTGTAAAACATTGTTACTTGTGTCTACACTGGGAATCCGTGTAGGGGGCATTTGTGTAGAAGTTCTCTGTATCGCTCCCAAGCCTCGTACATGGATTCATCATCTGCCTACCGAAAAGATGTAATGTCGTTACGAAGCTTATCAGTCAAATTTGTAGGATTAAACCGAGCAAGGAAATCACGACAAAGATCGGTCCAAGATCCTATTGATCCGGCAGGAATGCTATTCAACCATGCTTTCGCCCTATCCCTCAGTGAATAGGGACATAATCTTAATCGTAAAACATCGGGGGTGACTCCCTGTATTTTGAATGGGTTGCAAATCTCGAGGAAAGATTTAAGATGTTGTCCTGCATCTTTAGTTGCTGAGCCGCCAAATTGACCAATTGTGTTGATCATATTAAACATCACCGGTTTCAACTCAAAGTGGTTGGCTTCAATTTCAGGTGCGACAGCTCCTGGATTAAGTCCATCAAGATCTTCTTCAAGATAGTCTCGAATAGTTCTATTTCGTGCAAGAATCACTCCTCCTCCTGCTGGAGCATCTTGATTCATATTGCCGTCTTGATTAGCCATTGCTACTCTTAACCTTCATCTAAGTCTTTGTAAGGTTTGTTCGATTTCTGGATCAAAGGGATATTTTGGCATAATCGGTCTCGCCTGGTCAATAGTATAAAGATATTGTCTCCACAGAATTGGTGCCACTTCAAGAATCTAATCTCTTGCACTGTAAAAAGTAAAAACACAAATAGAAGATTATAGGAGTTTAAACTAATAACTAAACTAGAAAGCAATAAAGTAAAAGAATAGATGAGATCAAATGAGAGAGATAGGCCAGGTTATCGTGAGTTGAGGTGTGATAGCCGATTGGATCGTTTTGGTAAAAGAGTGCAAGGGCAACTCAGTTGTCGTGGCAACTTGCACAACGGGGTTGCCTTGGCAACTAATCGATGGTTGCCTGGGTGACTAGTTGGGCAACTACTTGGGCGCCTGGGCAGCAACCTTCAAGGTTCGGGCAGAGCGCTCTTCAATGGTTTCTTCTTATCCCTAAGTCGAAACTCTAGCTACTTGTGCATGCCTTGATAATACATCCTGCGTGAATCAAGGGTGAACAACAACCAATCTTGCGCTCCTCTTAGCCGTTGAAATCCTTAACTTATTCCTAAGCCGGATTAATAATTTCACCATCAATAGATTGAATAAAGATCATATTCATTCGCTTCTTGAATCTAACTCTCCCGATATTAGATAAATAGATGAAATTACGAGATCCTCTCCCAATTCACTCAAAAACAAGAATAAGAACCAAGAATGAATAAACCTTGAATAGAAAAGTGCAAACTCTTATTACCTAAACAAAATCCAATAGTTTCTCACAACCACAAGACACAATAACCTTAGCCAAATAGATTTAGTTCATGGCTAGGTTCCAAAGAAACACAAGATAAAGAATTCCTAGCATGAACCTAATTGAACAAGAAAGAAAAAATGAAGGATGGATGAAGCTTTGTCGAAATCCTCCTTGCCCTTGATGCTTGTCAAAAATATTCTCCTTTCTCCCTTGGAGTTGACGGCATGGCCTCTAATTTATAGGGCTAGGTCAAAGTCCTTTTTTTGAGGAGGAAGTTAAGTTGAATTAAATTATCTTTAAAGAATATAATTCTTTATTATAATTATATTCCTTCTAGAACTTCTCCTATCTTCTTGGAATTTAATTCTTCTTTAACCTCTTCATGGAAATCAAACTCCTTTGGGATTTAGCTTTGCTCCACGTCATCTTGGGCTTGTTTAGTCATCAATTTCGACTACCATATCACCTTATTCTTTGTCGACAATTGCCCCGGCAATTGGCTCGGCGTTCCTTCATGCATTGCCCTGCAACTAGCTCGGCATCTCCTTCATGCATTGCCCTGCAACTAGCTCTAGCCTTGCTTTGGCAAGTGATCCTACACATACACACAAAACACACCAAAGCAACATCTTTTCCCACAAAAACAACCAAGTTATGCAATCAAGCTCAACGATGGAAGGAAACATGGATTAATGCATGAATGACTAATTATGTAACTAATATGAGCCTAAGTCTAACAATAATATGAGTAAAAAGGGTAAGAAAATAGTACTTTTGAACACTTATCACACCCCCAAACTCAACTATTGCTTGTCCTCAAGCAATGCAAACTAATAATTACCGCCAAGACTTCAATTTTCACAAACTTAGCTTTGAACTTGATTTCACCTCTCAAAACCGGGCACACAAAGTATGATTGGCTTTTCATTTTTTTTGGAAAACTTAGGAGTTACTCGAATCAAACTATAATGCTTGTGAGTGTGTGGGAGTTGTTGTGTGCAAGTTGATTTTTCGGATTCTATGCAAACAAGAGGTTTTCAAATTACTTCATTGGGTTCTTTTTAACATGTTTTAACTAGAGCCGCTTTTTGACCTCTAGTGTTTTGTTTTTAGTTTTCTTAAGTTAATTAATTTATTCGACTAGAGCTGGTTTTGGGCACTTCTAGCGATCAATTTTTAGCACAAACTAGAGCCGATTTCGGGCACCTCTAGCGATCCATTTTTTTAGCACATGCTAGAGCCAATTTTGGGCACCTCTAGCATTCATCCACTTTTATTCTAATCCCCAATTTGTTTAATTATCAACCTAAGTTCACTAGAATTCTTAAATCAATCAAACCACAACAAAGTGTTTCATCAAATTTAGCATCATAGTAAAATTCTAAGTTTTTCCATGGTTATCCTAGAATAAAAATTCTATCAATTAAGTGCATTGGCAAAGTCATCATCGATATTCATCAAATCTAGGCAATTTTGTTCCAACTAAAGGCATGGCAAGCAATTTATGTATCCTAAATGCAATACTTAAGATGAATGCAACTAAACATGGTAACTACTAATAACAATCCCCCAAACTCGAGTGAGGCATTGTCCTCAATGCATGCATTAAAGAAAAAAAAAAAAAACGAAAAAATAAAATGCAAATGAGGACTTACTCCGAGAGTTCATCATCGTGGATGATTAGTTTCCTTTGGTCGGTGTCTTGATTCTCTTGCTTGAACGTGATGGTTGTTTCCTTGTTGCCGATGGTGGAATCGATCCTCGTACGGGTTGTCCTCATCGCCCTCTTCATCAATGTCATTGGCTTTTCGCTTGGAGGATTCAATTGGTGCGGTCTTTGTTGGTGCAATGGAGGACTCGTCCGAATCTGAAAAATCGAAAATGATTCCGGAGTTGATTTGTTGATTCGGGCATAGGTGCTTTACCTTGGCTTTTGCAAAGGGTTGCCGGGATGTCTTTAGCTTTGGTTGCCGTGGCATCTTCAGGTGTGGTTTGCCGTGGCATCATCTGCTGCGATTGCCGCCGTGGTGATCGCTTTCATTGGTTGCCGGGCAAGGATCTCGGCAGGAAAGATTGGAAACTACACACGACTGTCCAGGTACTTTTCTAGGATGACTTGGGTGATGGCATTGTTATGCTCCTTCATGTACCGCATGAACATTAGTTGTCGGTCTTCAATTTGCCTTAGGTGGCTCGCCAATGGTTGCAAGAGTGCTTTAAAGTGTCCCGGGGTTGATGGTCGAGTTGCTCGGGTGTTAGGTGCTTGGGCATTAGGGATTGCCGGGGCGGCAGGAGTTGCTGCGGCAATTGGAGGCCTTGAGGATTTTTTCGGTGCCTCTCCCATTAGCTTTCGGATTTGTGCTTGATTCCAACCGGACTTTGGTAGGGCCTTTTCATCAGTGGACTCCCTTGGGACATGCATCTCCTTGCAAAGATTAGAAATTAAGCAAGGCAAGAAAAGAGAACCCTTATCTTTTGAGCTACATACAAAAATCTCATCACAAATAATTTTTCCAATGTTAATGATGCGATTATGAAAAATAGAATGTATGAGCAAAAGACGTGGTATATCAACGGTAGTATTGTGTGTGGTGGGCATTAAAGAAGTTTTAACAAACTTATTCCATAGTTTTGCCTCGGGTTTAAGACGAAGGCGATTTACCGTGCCCTTGTATTTACCGTCGTTCCAATAAGTTCCTAGTTGAGTGAGTTCTTGAAGCACCTTGTCGAGTTGCTTGGGCGTGATTTGATCAACAAAGGCTTGATGCTCGTCCTTCTCAATGTAAAGCCCATAAAAGGTGTTGATGTTTTCGAGGCTTATGAGTATGGCCTTGTCACGAACAAAACATAAGGATTATCCGGGTTAGGTGAGTGAGCATAGAATTCTCTTACCCATGAGATGTTCCTCGGTTATGATTGATGACAAAAGATTTTCCAATTTTGATGTGCAATCCTCTCGAAGATGAATGGTTGAAGGCCGAAATCTTGATGAGAGTTGGAGTATTCAAAGCCTTGTTCTTCAGAAATCATCCGCTTTCAAACTTGGGGTGAAATCTTTCTTGAACCACCGGTGTAGCAAACTTCTTGTTTCTTTTCTTTGAGGAACTTGGATGAACCAAAAATTTAATTTTGGATGCCATGGATATCTTGGTTGTGAGTTTTTCAAAACAAAGAAAATAAAATAAAAGAAACTAAAGAGTTGCAAGATGAAAAGTAGAAATAGGTTTCTTGGAAGTTAAGGGTGATGGGTTATATAGAAAAGATAGGTAGTAAATATGATGGGTGTGATTAATTTTGGAAAGAAGAAAAAATAGGTTTCGGTTTAGGGAAGGGTGACGGCTAGGGGGTTTATTTAGGGTAAGTTGGAGGCTTTATTTAAGCCTTAGATTCAGCCCATTAATTTCCTTGTTGAAGATCTTTTCCTTCTTGAATCAAAATTCCTCTTTATCTTGAACTCTTTTCCTACAATTCAAAGACAAATCAAATAAGGATTAAAATTAAAGATAAACTAATAAAAGAAAATAAATAAAGATGTATAAAGAAATTTTTAAACTTAAAAAGATAAATATGAAAGAAAGATGTAGTTTATCTTAAATAAAATAAATATATCCTAAAACAAAACAAATAATTGATAATAATAAAATAAAAATAAAAACTAATTAGTTCGACAAAAAATTAAAAATTAAAAATAGAAATAAAAATAGAAATAAAAATAAAAATAAATATCGAAAGGAGAGCATGCTCATGCATCTCCTATGGTGACCACTTTTTGTTACGTTCCACATGGGCACCGTTGTAGTGCTTCAATCTTTGTCCATTAACTTTGAATTCACGTTTGTTAGTGATGGACTTGATTATCACGGCACCATGGGAGAATGGTTTGACAACTTCGAATGGTTGCGACCATCTTGATTTCAGCTTTCCCAGGAAAAGTTTTAGCCGAGAATTGAATAAGAGAACTAGTTGCCCTGGTGTGAATTGCCGCGACAATAGTTTCTTGTCATGCCATTGCTTTGTTTTCTCCTTGTAGATTCGTGCTTTGTTATAGGTGAGTGCACGGAATTCTTCTGTCTTGTTGAGGTCCAACAAACGCTTTTGTCCGGCACTTTCTCAATCCATATTCACAGTCTTGATTGCCTAATATGCCTTGTGTTCGATTTCCACCGGTAGATGGCATGTTTTGCCATAGACAAGTCATAATGGGGACATACCTAAGGGTGTTTTGAATGCAGTGCGATATGCCCAAAGTGCGTCATCTAGTCTTACTGACCAATCCTTCCTAGAGGGATTCACAACTTTCTCGAGTATACCCTTCAATTCCCGGTTGGAAATTTCTGCTTGCCCGTTGGTTTATGGGTGATATGTCATGGAAATCTGGTGTGATACGCCAAAGCATTGCAACATCTTGGCAATAAGTCTGTTGTCAAAATGTTTGCCTTCATCACTGATAATTGCTCTCGATATCCCAAACCGTATAAATATGTTTTTCTGGAAGAATCATTGCACAGTCTTGGAATCGTTGTTGGGAAATCTGCAAATGCCTCAACCTATTTAGACACGTAGTCGATGGCAAGTAGAATGTAGAGGTTGACTAATGAAGATGGGAAAGGTCCCATAAAATCGATCCCCATACATTGAACAATTCCACCTCGATGATGTTTTAGAGCGGCATCTCATGTCGTCTAGAGATATTGCTCGCCCCTCCGCAACGATCACATTGCTTGTAAAAGTCTTGGGCATCTTTGTACAATGTTGGCCAATACAAACCAGATTGCAAAACTTTAGCCATGATGAGTTCCTCCAAAATGTCCTCCATAGGGTGAAGAATGGCATTGTCGGAGTACATTCTGCTCCTCTTTCAGAGGACACATCAGCGTATAACCTGATCTGCACATTATTTAAACAAAAGAAGCTCATCCCAAAAGTAATGCTTAGCATCATAGCAGAACCGCTTCTTCCCTTGGTGAGTACGACCATAAGGTAAAATACCACAAACAAGGAAATTAACTAAATCCGTGTACTAGGGTATTGCCGAGGCATGTGCTACCGTGGTGACTGCTCCCAAAATTGCCGAGGAGTGTGCGTGTAGGGTTGCTGGGGCATGCGCATCCATGGTTTCTGAGGCATGCACGTAAAGGGCTGCCGGAGCGTCGAGGGTTATCGAGGCGTGCGTGTCCATGGTTGTCGAGGCGTCGAGGGTTGCCGAGGTATGCGCATCCATGGTTACCGAGGCAACTACAAGTTGCTCATCCCGGAATGCATCGTATATCTCTAGATCCACGCCCTCCTCCCTATTGTGTTCTAAATGTGATAAGTGATCGCCACTTGACTTTCTTCCTTTCCTGTCCCCATTTCAATATCAAATTCATGTAAAAGTAATATCCAACGAATCAAACGAGGTTTGGCATCCTTTTAGTAAATAGATATTTGATTGTCGAATGGTTCATATGAACAATTACCTTTGTACCTATCAAATAGGATCGAAACTTGTCAAATGCGAAAACTACGGCTAGTAACTCTTTCTCCGTTGTTGTGTAATTCACTTGAGCACTATTAAGAGTTTTACTAGCGTAGTATATCACATGGAAGGTCTTACTGTGTTGGCCTAGGATCTAGCTCCTCGCCATAAAATCACTTGCATCACACATGAGCTCAAAAGGTAGCGTCAATCTGGTGGAACGACAATTGGTGTCGTGGCAAGCTTTTCCTTTAGGGTTTTGAATACTTGGGCGCAAGAATCATCAAAATCGAAGACTTTATCCTGTTCAAGAAAATTGCACAAGGGTTTAGTGATTTTAGAAAATTATGAATGAACCTCCTGTAAAAACCTCGCATGTCCAAGAAAGCTTCAATTCCTTTAACCAAACTTGGTGGGGGGTAATCTCTCGATCACGTCCACCTTGGATTTGTATACTTCAATTCCCTTGGATGGAATCTTGTGGCCGAGCACAATTCCTTCATCTACCATAAAATGGCACTTATCCCAATTAAGGACTAAATCGCTTTCTTCACATCTTGCCAACACCTTCTAAAATTGCCGAGGCAACCGTCGGGTCATTACCAAAAACAGAAAAATCATCCATGAAGATCTCAAGGAAGTCTTCGAACATGTCCGAAAAGAGTGCCATCGTGCATCTTTGGAAGGTTGTCGGGGCGTTACACAATCCGAACGGCATCCTTCGGAAAGCATAAGTACCGTATGGGCATGTGAAGGTTGTCTTTTCTTGATCTTCTGGTGCTATGGCAATTTGATTGTAACCTGAATAACCATCAAGAAAACAATAAAAGGGTTTACTGCAAGATGGTCAAGCATTTGATCAATAAAGGGTAATGGGAAGTGGTCTTTCCTAGTGGCTTTGTTTAGCTTTCGATAATCCATACAAACCCTCCAACCGGTCATAGTCCTGGTTGGAATGAGTTCATTGTTTTCATTACTTACCACCGTTATACCTCCCTTTTTCGGTACACATTGTACCAGACAACCCATGTACTATCGTGAGATAGGGTATATAATGCCAAGCGTCAAGCCACTTGATGATTTCTTTCATTACAACCCCTTTCATGGCATGATTCAGTCTCCTCCTGGCCTCAATTGAAGGTTTGTGATCATCTTCCAACAAAATCTTGTGCATGCACACTTTGCCGAGCTAATTCCCTTTAAGTCGGCAATATCCACCCTATTGTCTTCTTGTGTAGCATCAACATTTTGACCAGCTTCTTTTTTCCTTCCTTACCTGAGTAATCCAGTGGTTCAAAGTATGTACCTAGTCGATTGACTAGCCAATTTGCCTCATCTTGTTATTCCTCATCGACCAGTTTTTCATACTCCTCAGGTTCCTCTTGATCGGCAATGTAGTTGCCGAGGCAACTAAATTCCTCATCGAAGTTAAACTCTGCTTTGGCATGAAGAAGTTGGCATTCTTCTGGATCATCGGCGTGCCTTAGTGTTTGGAACATATTTAGTTTAACTTTCTGGTCATTCACCCTCATTGTGAGTTCTCCCTTTTCAACATCGATCAAGGTTCTCCTATTGCTAGGAATGGTCTCCCGAGAATGATAGGTGCATGCTCATCTGCTTCACAATCCAAAATAATAAAGTTAGCGGAAAAATAAATTTATCAACTTTACCAAGATGTCTTCGATTTTTCCCTCCGATGCACATAGGATCTGCTTACTAGTCAGAGCATAATCATTGTAGGTCTTGCCTTCTCGATTCCTAGTTTCTGGAAAACCGATTTAGGCATCAAGTTTTTATGATAGCCCCAAGGTCGCATAATGCTTTCCTGACATAGTGGTTTCCAATGGAACATGGTATTGTGAAACCTCCGGGATCCTTCAACTTGGGTGGCATACGATTGTGCAACATGGCCATGCATCCCTCTATTGCGGGAACTGCTTTCAAACTCTCCTAGCCTTCTTCTCTTGGATACAATGTCTTTAAGAAACTTGGCATAGTTCAAAGATTTTTTCAATTGCTTCCACCAATGGCAAGTTGATGTGGACTTGTTTTAGGATATCAAGAAACTTCTTGAACTGATATTCTTGCTTTTTTCGCTTTAACCTTTGTGGGAATGGTGGTGGAAGTCGGATATCTTCAATCCTTTCATTGGTTTGGAACCTGATTGACGGCATTGCCGGGACAACTGGAGTTGCCGAGGCATTATCAACTGGGCTTGCCGAGGCATTATTAACTGGGGTTGCCGAGGCATGCTTATCACAAGTTGCCGAGTCATTATTAACTGGGGTTGCCGAGGCATGCTTATCACAAGTTGCCGAGGCATCCTTATCGGCAGTTTCTGAGGCATGCTTATTGCCGGTTGCCGCGGTAATTTCTGGTTCAGCATCTGAGGCTTTGCCACTAGGTTCATCTTTATCTTTTTGTGGAGTTTTGTTTGATGAGCGGGCTTGAGTCTCTTTAAGTTGTTGGCCACTTCTAGTGGTGATCGCCTTACATTGCTCATGGCCAGTTTCTCTTGCGACTTCAGTATCGCTAGGTAAACCTCATTGTGGTCTAGTATTCAGGTTTTGAGCAAATTGTCCGACTTGATTTTCCAATGATTTGATTGCCGCCTCTTGGTTTTGCAATCTCATCTTGGTCCTGTTAATAAAAGCATCAGTTCTTTTTATGAAGTTACTATTCTCAACCATATAAGATTATGTTTTCATCATAAAAGCATTTAGAGAATTTTCCAAAGAACTAGATGTTGTCGGTTGTTGCTGCGGCAACTATTGCCGTGGCATATTCTCACCGAATCCGATGCTTGTGCATTCTGATTGTTCTGGTTTAGAGCATTGTTGGGATTACTCCATGAAAAAATTCGTGCTTATTCCAAGATGGATTGTATGTATTGGACATCACATTGTTGTTCCGGTTGTAATTCCCCATATAGAAGCTGGGATTCCGTTTCTCGCATACATTCGTAAGAATCATGGTTACCACCACATAACTCACAAAAAGAATCCATTACCTTGACCTCATGTGTGTTGTTTGGTTTCTACATGTTTTGGACCATCTTGGTTAAAGTGGCCAATTGTGCCGAAATTAAGTCTGATGATCCTAGTTCATGTATTGCGGCTTAGCGTCTAACTCCTCCTCGTCTAGTAGAGGGGAATTGATAACCATTATTGGCAAGCCTGTTTAGAATTTGCATTGCTTCCTCTGGTGACTTATCTAGGAGTATGACGTTTGCCGAGGCATCTATCATCATCCTTGTTGGTGTATTCACGGCGTTGTAAAACATTGTTACTTGTGTCTACACTGGGAATCCGTGTAGGGGGCATTTGTGTAGAAGTTCTCTGTATCGCTCCCAAGCCTCGTACATGGATTCATCATCTGCCTACCGAAAAGATGTAATGTCGTTACGGCTTATCACCAAATTTGTAGGATTAAACCGAGCAAGGAAATCACGACAAAGATCGGTCCAAGATCCTATTGATCCGGCAGAATGCTATTCAACCATGCTTTCGCCTATCCTCTCGGTGAATAGGGACATAATCTTAATCGTAAAACATCGGGGTGACTCCTGTATTTTGAATGGGTTGCAAATCTCGAGGAAAGATTTAAGATGTTGTCCTGCATCTTTAGTTGCTGAGCCGCCAAATTGACCAATTGTGTTGATCATATTAAACATCACCGGTTTCAACTCAAAGTGGTTGGCTTCAATTTCAGGTGCGACAGCTCCTGGATTAAGTCCATCAAGATCTTCTTCAAGATAGTCTCGAATAGTTCTATTTCGTGCAAGAATCACTCCTCCTCCTGCTGGAGCATCTTGATTCATATTGCCGTCTTGATTAGCCATTGCTACTCTTAACCTTCATCTAAGTCTTTGTAAGGTTTGTTCGATTTCTGGATCAAAGGGATATTTTGGCATAATCGGTCTCGCCCTGGTCATATACCAATGCAAAACCAAAGTTTGTTAGCCCTTTGAATCTTAAACAAGAAAAGTAAAAAGAAAGTGCAAGAAAATAAAAACAAAGTCGCTATTGACAATCCCCGGCAACGGCTCCAAAAGCTTGTTGCGCGTAATAAGTGCTACGCAATTGTGCAAGTATACACATCGTAAGTTATAGTATAAAAGATATTGTCTCCACAGGAATTGGTGCCACTTCAAGAATATAATCTCTTGCACTGTAAAAAGTAAAAACACAAATAGAAGATTGTAGGAGTTTAAACTAATAACTAAACTAGAAAGCAATAAAGTAAAAGAATAGATGAGATCAAATGGGAGAGATAGGCCAGGTTATCGTGAGTTGAGGTGTGATAGCCGATTGGATCGTTTTGGTAAAAGAGTGCAAGTGCAACTCAGTTGCCGTGGCAACTTGCACAACGGGGTTGCCTTGGCAACTAATCGATGGTTGCCTGGGCGACTAATTGGGCAACTACTTGGGCGTCTGGGCAGCAACCCTCAAGGTTCGACAGAGCATTTTTAATGGTTTCTTCTTATCCCTAAGTCGAAACTCTAGCTACTTGTGCATGCCTTGATAATACATCCATGCGTGAATCAAGGGTGAACAACAACCAATCTTGCGCTCCTCTTAGCCATTGAAATCCTTAACTTATTCCTAAGCCGGATTAATTTTCACCATCAATAGATTGAATAAAGATCATATTCATTCATTTCTTGAATCTAACTCTCCCGATATTAGATAAATAGATGAAATTATGAGATCCTCTCCCAATTCACTCGCAAACAAGAATAAGAACCAAGAATGAATAAACCTTGAATAGAAAAGTGCAAACTCTTATTACCTAAACAAAATCCAATAGTTTCTCACAACCACAAGACACAATAACCTTGGCCAAATAGGTTTAGTTCATGGCTAGGTTCCAAATAGGTTTAGTTCATGGCTAGGTTCCAAATAGGTTTTGTTCATGGCCAAAAAGTGCAACATCGTTTCCCACAAAAACAACCAAGTTATGCAATCAAGCTCAACGATGTAAGGAAACATGGATTAATGCATGAATGACTAATTATGTAACTAATATGGGCCTAAGTCTAACAATGATATGAGTAAAAAGGGTAAGCAAAATAGTACTTTTGAACACTTATCACTTACGCTCTTATTTTCCATCAATGCAGATAGTTAGAATTTTCGGGCAGAGAAGAAGCAAGGAAGGATTTTTGAAGACTCGTTTTCAAAGTATGGTTTAAATGCATATAGTGGTAATAAGGGCCATGTGTCGAATAAGGTTTTGGGAGGGTTTTGATGAACTCCTTATTGAAGAAAGTTTTAATTGTTGTTTTGGACTAGTAATAAATTTCATATAGTTGTGAGGTGAATGGTTATGTGATTTAGTTGAGAACTAGGAAGCATGCCTATAGACTATGTGATTGATTTGCTAGTTTTGCCTAGTTGGTCCAAAATGCTAATGTAATGATGTTTAAGCATGCTAATGATGTCATATGATCGTTAGAGTTGTTTAGAATAAGCTAAAGTGTCATATGCTGGACCTAGAGGTCATTACAGGCCTCTGCGTACTGGTACGGGTACCTCAGGGTTCGGCACGCGAGGACCTGTTGAGGCTCAAATCGTTGAAATTAATCCCAGCGTACTGGTATGTTAGCCACCATATCGTATGCCTTGAAGGAAAATAGGCATAGGTGTATGTACACGGGCTAGCATACCGAAATGACCCATTCAAATTTAATAGGCCGTATCGATATGCAGGGTACCTAATCGGTATAGGATCTAGCTACTGGAATTTTGATTTTTTGAAATACCCAAGGAGGATCGGTACGGTCAAAGTCGTATCGGTACGGTGTGGTCAACATACTGTATCGATACATGAAAATATGTATCATTTTAGTGAGCCATTTTGTTAGTTAATCCGTATTAGTACGGGTTTGCTCGTATCGGTACGTCTAGCTTATTTTATGACATGAATCTGCCAAAGTTTGGAATCTTGCAGTTTGATCCCTGAATGATATGTATGTAATTGATTGAGTTCTAATGATTGTTTTGGATTGGATTTTAACCTGAGAGCATGAAATGGACTTAATTAAGGTTGGGTAATCTTTATTGTCACAAAGACCCTATAACTTACAAAAATTATGTTTTGGTCCCTATTAAGAGTTGTTGTATAATTAGTCTTCGTTTTTCAATCTGATTTAATTGTAATGTTTCCTTTGAAGCATGAACATGTAGGATTATAATTAAATACATATCGACTAGATAAAAAGAAAAAAAAGGCTCGGTTTAGGTTATTATTTTGGGTTTGCTTCGGCAAACCTAATATGACTCTTTTAGTCTGGTTTCGGCTAGACCGGGCTAAGGGGGTTACATTTGATGGTATCAGAGACAATTTTATGAAAAATTGGGATGTTTTTTATGTTGTATGATGTTGATTGCTATGCACGGTGATTGCTTATATGTGTGGTGTGTGAAATATGCCATGTTAATGTACCTACACCGACACCTATTGTTGTTGTTAATTCGAGGTTGTCGTTGGAGCATTTATGCAGTCTTGAAGGAGTTGAGTTTAGAGGGTTGGCACCCGAGGCATCCAATGAGTAGATGGCTAGTAAAGAACAAATCATGGTTCAGATGGGATGCAATGATGAGCGTAAGCTGGGGTGTGCAGTGTCCTTGTTGCAAGGTAATGCATACAGTTGGTTGACCACTGCGATTGCAAGTATGGAACCTGGTAATGTAACATGGGAATTCTTCCAAGCTACTTCAGGAAGAAGTATCTAGGAGTGAGATACTTGTATGAGAAGAAACGTGAGTTTATGGACTTGGTCCAGGGTAGTATATCAGTGTCAGAATATGAGGTGCAGTTCGTGAGGCTGAGCTAGTATGCACCTGAGTTGGTGCCGAATGAGGGGCATCACTACGAGCATTTCTGATATGGATTGGTGTAGGATGTTAAGACGTATATGTTGGCGGCGAAGGATATTGAGAAGAGTTTGGGTTTATCTCATCATCCTGGAGGTTCTAGCTCAGGGAAGAGAACAACAGACTTTGGTTATGGTAATGGTCAGTCTAAGAGGCATCAAGATCAGAGATTTTGACCGGATGCGAGACGCGATAGAGATGGTGCTGGTCAAAGACCATATGGACAAAGTACCCAAGTTCGGGCGGCGCATAATACTTGTTGAGTTTGTGGATCGAGGGATCATGTGAGGCGAGTTTGTCCACATTTGACCAGAGAGGGGCAGACTCCTGTAGTTATGGCTGCGAATTCTTGTTAGAGTTGTGGGTTTGTAGAGCATTGGAGACGTGACTGCCTGTTACTTGCTTGAGGTAGGTAGGTACCCCGCGCATGTTGATGCACCACCAATGGGCCGTGGGCGTGGCCAAGGTAACTTCTAACACAAGGAGGAAGGACAGAGGAATGTGGCCATACTATAGTTGTTCGACCCGAAGGTGGTGGGCCAGCAAGGGTTTATGTGCACCGTACAGAGGGAAATGACACAGAATTGATAGTAGGTACCTTTACTTTTCAGTCTATGTTGTTATTATCCTTGATAGATTCTGGTTCCACGCATTCATATATTTTGCTTGGGAATGCACATTTGCTTGGTATACCGGTAGAAATGCTTGATGTTGGTATGCAAGTAATGAGTTCTTTTGGCGAGAGAATTGTTACGAGAAAGTTGTATCAGAGATGTCCCTTGATGGTTCAAGGATATATGTTTGCGGCTGATCTAATGGAGCTACCATTTCACTGTTTTGACGTGATCTTGGGTATGGATTGGTTGTCCGAGCATCTGGCTGTGGTAGATTGCAAGGCAAAGCGGGTTTCACTGAAGTTAGCTGATGATTATGAGGTAGTAGTTGTGGGTGATAATGTTAAGTTATTATCCTATGTTATTTCGGCCTTGGAGGTGTAAAAGTTGCTAAGATGTGGGTGTCAAGCATATCTAGCTTATGTTATGAATATGAATGTGAAAGAAGTACAGACTAGGGATATCCGTACTGTTTGTGACTTTTCAGGTGTATTTTCGAAAGAGTTACCTAGTTTTTCGTCGGATAGAGAGGTGGAGTTCTGCATTGAGATATATGCTAATTGAGCTCCGGTGTCGATTGCACCATATCACATGGCACAAAAGGAGTTGAAGACACAACTCTAAGAGTTGTTGGATAGTGGTTTTATTCGGCCTAGTATTTCCCCATGGGGAGCAGCGGTGTTGTTTGTGAAGAAGAATGATGGCAGTTTGTGGATGTGCATTGACTATCGGTAACTGAACAAGTTGACGATAAAGAACAAGTATCCCTTTCCACAAATTGATGACATGTTTGATCAATTCTGGGTGCTACGGTGTTTTCTAAGATCAGTTTGAGATCTTGCTACTATCAGTTGAATGTTAAGGATAAAGATATGATGAAGACTGTTTTTCGTACGAGGTACGAGCATTATGAGTTCTTGGTGATGGCATTTGGGTTGACAAATGCTCCTGCAGTGTTTATGGACATGATGAACCAGGTGTTTCATGAATTATTGGATCAATTCATAGTAGTGTTCATTGATGATATTCTTGGGTACTCTCCTACCGAGGAGGATCATGATCGACACTTGCGAATTATGTTGCAGACTTTGTTGGATAATCAGCTTGACGCCAAGTTGAGCAAGTGTGAATTTTGGATTAAAGAATTGGTTTTTCTCGGCCATGTGTTATTTGCAGAAGGTATCTGGGTGAATCCTAAAAAGGTTGAGGCAATTGTGAGTTGAAAGCAACCGGAGTTAGTATCAAAAGTTTGTAGTTTTTTAGGTTTGGTGGGTTATTATTGTCTCTTCGTGGATGGGTTTTCGAGAGTTGCTGCTCTGTTAACCCAATTGTTTCAGAAGGATGTACGATTTGAATGGACATAAGCTAGGTAGCAAGCTTTCGAGAAGTTGAAAGAAGCTTTGACACAAGCTCCAATCTTGATTTAACTGGAGTCGGGGAAAGAGTTTGTGGTTTATAGTGATGCATCCTATGTTTGGTTGGGGTGTGTTTTGATGTAGGAAGGGAAAGTGGTAGTGTATACATTGAGGTAGTTGAAGGTGCATGAACTCAACAACCCTACTCATGATCTTAAGCTTGCCGCGGTAGTGTTTGCATTGAAGATTTGGAGACATTACCTGTACGGTGAGAAGTGTATTGTTTACACAGATCATAAAAGTATGAAGTATTTGATGTCACAAAAGGAGTTGAATCTTAGGCAACGTAGATGGTTAGAGTTTCTTAAGGATTATGATTTAACAATCGAGTATCATCCGGGCAAAGCAAATGTTGTGGCTGATGCTTTGAGTAGAAAGTCATTGTGGAGTTGAGAGCCATGTTTGCGAGGTTGAGTGTGACCCGTGATAGGGGTGTATTTGCAGAGTTACAAGTAAAACCATCTTTGTCATAGTTGATTAAGGAAAAACAATCATATGATGAGGCATTGGTACCGCATGTCAAAGATATCATGGATGAAAATCTTATGAATTTTCACTTTGATAATGATTAGGTGTTATGTTTTAAAGAGCAAATAGTGGTGCCGAATGATATGGAGTTTAGATGGATGATTTTGATCGAGGCACATGATAGTCATTTTTCTATGCACCCTGGTAGTACTAAGATGTATCAGGGTTTGAAGGAATAGTACTATTGGGTGGGTTTGAAAAAGGATGTGGCTGATTTTGTTGCTAAGTGTATATGTTAACGTGTGAAGCCTGACCATCAGATTCCTTCCGGGTTGTTGCACCATTAAAAATTCTAGAGTCGAAATGAGAGAGGATCACCATGGATTTTGTGTCAGGGCTACCTTTGACACCTACTAAAAAGAATTCCATATGGGTGATTGTTGATCAGCTTACGAAGTGTGCACATTTTCTGCCAGTGTATACGACGTATTCTTTGGATAGGCTGGCGAATTTGTATGTTAGTGAAATTGTGAGGTTGCACGGGGTGCCCAAATCAATTGTTTCGAATAGAGATCCACGGTTTAGAGTGAGGTTTTGGAAATGTTTGCATCAAACTTTGGGTACTAGCTTGAATTACAGTACATCATATCATCCCCAAATAGATGGCCCATCTAAACGTGTCATTCAGATTTTGGAGGATATGCTGAGATGTTGCATTCTTGAGTTCCAAGGAACATGGGAAAGGCAGTTGCCTTTGGTTGAGTTTGCATATAATAATAGCTACCATGCCAATATAAAGATGGCACCATATGAAGCCATGTATGGTAGGAAGTGCCGTACACCCTTATGTTGGGCTGAGGCTGGGGAAAAGTATGTTTCCATGCCTAATGTGTTGAAATACATAGATGAGAAAGTAAAGCTTATTTGCAATAGGTTGAAAGAGGCCTCGGATAGGCAAAAATCCTATACAGATTTGAACCGTAGAGAGGTTGAGAACGTTGTTGGTGAGAAGGTTTTTTTTAAGTTTCTCCTTGGAAAAACGTGTTGTGTTTTGAGCGAAAGGGAAAGTTGAGCCCGAGTTTTATTGGACCATATAAGGTGTTGGAACGTGTTGGTCCTGTGGCTCATCGGTTGATTTTGCCTCTTAAGTTGGAGAAGATTCATGATGTGTTTCATGTGTCTATGTTACGGAGGTATCGTTCGGATCTGTCGCATGTTATGCCAATTGAGGGTGTTGAGTTGCGATCGAACGTTTCTTATGATGAGAAACCTATAGAGATCCTTGAATCTATTAGCAAAGTTCTTCGTGGCAAGACGATTGAACTTGTTAAGGTGTTGTGGCGACATCGCGGTGTTGAGGAGGCTATGTGGGAGAGTAAGTCGGACATGGTTGTTCAGTTTCCACATCTGTTTCCATCAGGTAAATTTTGAGGATGAAATTTCTTAAGGGGAGAGTTGTAACACCCCAGTTTTGGGCCTAGAGGTTTTTCTAGGTGGTTTAGATGGACTGTTGGATCGGATTAGGGGATTCGAGTTAGTTTCAGGATTTAAATCGGATTAAATATTTTTGAAAAGGATAAAAATGTGGAAAAATTATCTAAAATCATTATTTAATATGGAAATGGTTTTTTTGGAATCAATTTTACAAAAAGGGGTCTCAAAAGTCGACACTTTGGGTAGTGACCAAAATGCAAAGTTTCAAAACTATTTTTAGTGACTGTTTTGTAAAAGGGTCAAAACGTTGAATCATTAAGGAGCTATTTACCCTAAAGTCTAATATCAGACTTTTCCCTTAATTAGCTATTTTTAATTGTTTTAAAATAATATAAATAGGTTGGAGAAATAACTACTTAATTAAAAGCTTTGAAATAAAAATCTATGTAACTAACTTTTTACAAAATGGATTTTCTCTCCAATTCTCTCCAGTCGAACACCTTTTTCTTTCTTCAAAATCCTCAGGTAAAATCTTATTTTAATCAATCTTTTGATTTCAATTGAGATCATAATGATTTTATAACAAAATAAACTTGGTTTCTCATTGTTTTGGCTTTGGAATCCACTAATTAAGGGAAAAAGCAGCCATTAGAGCTGAGGTTCGTTCTTCTACTCTAACTTGTTTTGATTATTTAACTAAAGGAAAGTGGTTAAATTAAGGTTTAATTGGTGGAGTTGATTTAGTCTTGTAATTATTTTATTTTCTCATGATTTGGATTGATATAGATCATGATTTTGATGTTGAATGATGTTAGTAAGATGGTTTAATCATAGGAATCCCAGAACTAATTGAATTCCTAATTTTCTAGGTTGCTAGATATGTGTTTTTGAGGAGTTGTGAAGGTTTTATGTATGCTGGAGGTATAAGGATGATTGTGATGTGTTTTAGATGTTGTTTGATGTTAATTGATGAGTTGAAATGTTAGGTTATGACTGGGTTAAGTTTGGAGGATGTTAGAGGTTCGTTTCAACTGTTGTGGAGTGTTTTGTGTTAAAGGAATATTGAGGATTTTTGTGGCTGTGTTGTTGATTGCATTTTAATGCAATGTACCTTTGTTTTGTGTGGATAAAGCATTGGAAGTTGGTCCTCAAGCTTGAGTCCAAGTTTCGAAAGCTTTGGAGGCGAGATTACTGCATCGACAAGCAATGCTTTGCATGTCGGTGAGTGAGAGCGTGTTTTAAAACTATTCAAAGGTTTAAAAGTTGTGTTTGGGAGTTTAGATCAAGCTTGAAATGCTGGTCCAAGCTCGAAAGTAAGTAAAGGATGAAATATCTCTCTCGAACTCAGTTTGGCAATTGATTTTAAGCACTTGTGTTAAATGGTTTAATTACTCACTGTTTATACGTGTTTAGAGCATGATTTAATGCTGGGAAATGATTACAAAATGATGAGGATGCATTTGGAAGTAATGCACATTTCGTTAATGTTTACGAACATTGTTTAATGCGAGGTTATGTTGCATTAGTTTAATTATTTTGATGATGCATATGAAAACATTGAGTTGTTAATAAAATGGATCATATTGGCAAGTGATGAGATGAAATGGTTTGGATATATTATCGGAAATAGTTGGCCAGCCATAGGATTGATAGTGCACTATAAAAATTTGCTTTGGATGTTAAGGGGTTTATGTGTACCGAATACACCATCCAAGTACCCTAACGGTTCAGGGGTTTAATCATACCGAAGACACCCGTTAGTGGATTATACATCTGATCGATGAGTGGTATTGAGGGGTTTATGTGTACCGAAGACTCCACCATGGGTGTCACGATGGTGGAGGGGTTTATGAGTACCGAAAACTCCTATGTGTGAGCCTTGTAATGCCGATAGATTGTTTGTTAAGTGTTGAGGGAACACTTGTTGAATATGTGTATCCGATGTTATGTTTTGTAAAGTGGAACTTAGTTAATAATCACTTGTAAGCCAATATAATTGATGATGTATTGTAATTCCCAAATTAGGGCCTAGTAACAAGTTACAGGAATAATTAAAACCTAATAGTATCAATTGACTTGTTAATGCAAAGAATTAATTGAATTAATGACTAAAATGAAAGAAATTGAAAAGTGAGTGACCAATTTAAGATGGCCAACCCGAATTAAATGAGAAAGAATAAGATTGCATGCTAAATTCTTTAATTCTCTAATTGCCCTTGATTATGCCTATAGTTAGTGGCTAATTAAGGATAAAATGGACATTTCCTAAACCCATTAAAATGAAAATATCATCTTCATTCTCCTCCATTCAGCCGAATGGATTAAGAAACATAGAGAGAGAGAGAGAAAATGGGAGAAAACACCATGGATAGAGGTTTGGAAGCTTGCATGTAGGGCTATCCTTCATAGAAATCAAAATTTGAAAGCATTGTAAGTAAATTCTACCCAATTCGATTAGGATTCTTGAATTGATATTGTGTTTGAGCTAGAATAATGCTTAGATTGATCTTATAATTATGTAAAAATCAATGAATGAACATGACTAATTGAATATATTAACATGCATGGAAATCAAGGCTAGTATGAACTTGTAATTGAATGTAAATTGATTTGCCTACTAAAATTGAGACTTAATTTGTGAATAAGCTTGCTGGAAAATTTGTATATGACCAGAATTGGATAATTGAACAATTAAGTATGATGGTTATATGCTAAAAGTGGAACCAGTAATGAAACTAGTCACCTAGATGGTGCAATTGACTAATAGGGACTGTTTTGAAAAACTAGTGAATTCATGATTCAATTGAATAAAATTAAAGGCTGGATAAATTAGCTAAAAACAGGGGAGGGCCTAAAGGAATACTTGATAAATTGTATTGCTTGATTAATAAGGAAATTGATAGCTAATAAGTGATAATTTGGCATATTATTAAAAAAATGGAATGTTCTAGAAAATTGGTTAAATTAGGAACTGAAATGGATTATTTTGGGACCAATCTTGACTTGTAAAAAAAAATAGGGTAATCAAGGTCTAAAAGGAATAAATCGAATAGAATAAGGGTCATAGGTTAATTAGCTCACTAAAGTGGACCAAAGTGTAATCTGGACAGTTTTGAAACTGTAAATTGACCCGACTTTAACTAATAAATTGTATTGATCTATAAAGGCTAAAAATATGAGACATATATGGTTAAAAAGATAATTGAGTTAGCTTTCCAACGGTATAAACCAATTGAAATGTCGAAGTATAGATTAAAAGATATTGGCAAAATAGTAACTAGTATGCAATCTTCCAGAGGCAGAAAATAGTTTTTGTGTTTGTAGTAGCATGAATGCTTGAAATGGAATGTGTGTGAATTGAGTTGATTTGGTTCTAATGCATGCTTGCATTGTTTGAATACTATATTAAGAAATTGGTAGAAAGGATGGATAAGTATCAGGATGTGAAAGAGGATTCAGGTACCCCGTAACTTCGGGATACAAGGTGACTGTAGCCTTACTTAAGGTTAGGACTTAGGTCCTAACCAATTGCAATTGTTACATAGTTGATATGGAATTGACATGAAATGAACCTAATTTCTATTTGGTAAATTTATAAGGGAAGGATGCTTAATTGGAATCTTGATGGTGGTTACATGTATGCTTGCTCTCTTGATAATCAATTGAATTATAGTGGAATGTACTTGCTTGGATTGTCTTGTTTGAGACTTGATATGTATACTCATGTGTGATTGAGTTGTTGCTGCCTTGGGTGTAAATTGACACTTGTTTGTGTGTGATAACTTTTCGAATAATACTACACTATAATGAACTTGCTTGCTAAGTGATAAACACTTGATTGATGGTCTAATTGGTATTGCTTAATGCTTGAATCTTTGAATGCTTGATTGATGATGGTTCGAATGAATTGTTTGAAACTAGCATGCGTTCTTGAATTTACAATATGTAAGCATAAAATGTAAGAAACAACTACAAGTTTTAAAGTAAGATAAGACTTCTTATGCCATAAGATACTTCCCTAATGAAGATTAAAGATTTAAAAGGTTTAAGCTTCTTACAATGGAAGTCCTTGGATCAATGGCATGATGCATGGTATACTTGGGACTACGGTCCATGAGCCACGGCTCGGGGGGATGCCCCATTACATGTAATAAGTTATTGGCGACAGTTGGAGGTAACGGGGGAGTTGTACGGGTGGCGACAGTTGGTTGGATAGTGAGAAGTTTAGGAAATCTCTTGGACTTTTATGGTCAAACACAGACCCATGTCATTCATGACCAATTGTGATTCAAGGCGAACTTGCTAAAAAGTTATGGACCTTATTGAGAAATCGAAGAAGCAATTCAAGAGAGAATCTCGAACACATGAATTTTATCTTCAAAATACATAAATGATCCGACCAGAAATCTTGAATACTTGAATCGCTTGACTGGAATCATTGAAATAACCAAATTGCTTGACATGTAATGTTTAATTCTTAACACGATTAGTACTTTGTGTACTCTAATATGTGGTGTAGCAGACACCTTCTTGCTCAAGTACTTTGTGTACTCTAATACGTGGTGTAGAAGACACCTTAACATGATCTGGTACTTGTGTACCTTAACACGTGACTCGATTACCTAGTCATACTAACTACCAAGGCAAAACAAATTTCTAAACTTGTAATAAGACATGATACATGGCTAATAAATGAGCAAATTGATACGTGCTATTGAGCTTCTAGTAAAATGCAAGCATACGAATAAGATGAGATAGATACTATCTTGATTAGCTCATTGTTTGAAAGATAAATTACATTGGAAGTGGCCCTATTCGAATAAAGGGATTTGTGGCCATTGTGCTCATTGTATGATTCTTGATATAATCTTGCTTATTTGATTGCTTGAGTTTGAGATTGGCTAATTGCTTGATGAGTTGCTTATTGCTTAAGGATTCATTCCTTGCTTGATTGTTGTGGTGAAAATGCTTGAATTGATGATCTTGATTATGTGAACAAGCTTGTCATGGTTTTGATAATGGATGTTTGATGCTAGACTTGTAAGTTAAATGAATTTGAATGTAATCTTGACCTAGTTGTGTTTGAGTATTGCTTACTAGTCTTGCTTAACAATGAATTTTTAGGTATCTTGAACGTAGCTCACTATCCGATTGGTATATGTTTGAATGGACATTACAGGTAATCAAGATTAGAATGTAAACAAGACTAAGTCTTGCCTTGTATGTATGCAACGTGATTGTTTATAAGGTTTCTTACTTGGTAAGTAAGTTGTTCAAAGGACTTTATGGTCTCAAATGTTTGGTCTAATTCAACCGAAAAAGATTTAAGTACGTACTCTAATTAGAATCAAACTAATTAAGGTCGAATTAAGAACATGTTTGAACTGGAAATGGATAGAATCTTTATATGATGATGGTATTCAAATGAATAGGTAAATTTGGGGTTGCCTATATTAGTCTATGGATAACATGGTTAAGTGGTATTTAAAATGAGAATAAACCTTTTGAAATAAGCTGAAAAACGATGAGCTTACAACAATAGGATAATGAACTTAATAACTTGAGCTAGTTTATATTTAATTGATGAAATGTAATAAAATGCTTCCTACTCGAATGACATGTTAGATACAAAGTTAGACTAACTTAAAATTCTAAGAAAAGGGTTATAAACTAAATACCATGTTAGAGTCATGTCCTAATGAATTAAGAAGTTTAAAATGCAACCTAGTGTAATCTGCCCAGGAAACTCTGTTCTGGGCTGCAACTTCGAAAAATCACCATAAATTATGTAGGTCGAATTAAGGGCTGAAATTTATATGGAATGAACCTTAGTATGTCTATTTTCATTAGGAGAAAACAGAATTGAATTCTGATTTGTGAGCTGGAATCTAGAAATGAAAACCTCTGGACAGTGCAAACTGTCCAAAAATGTTATTGCCCTATCTTTGAATTAAAAACTGTATTAATTGGAAAATCATTAAAATGAAAGGTCTAAATGGTTGTAAACAGGGTTAAATAAGCTTTATAATGATATAAATTGTTTGAAATTCAGACGTACGAAATGAAAGTTATAAGTATTTAAGTGACCAGTGCTTATACTGGCTGGGAGCAACAGTATAGATGTCCTAGACAGTTTGTGAGCTATTTTGAAAACAGTTTTGGGACAATGGTTACTGCCCTGTTATACATGAATAAAAGTGTGCTCTTGATCTTGTTAATGATGAAAATGAATGCTTGGATTATTTATCGCTTGAGAAATAAGATACATGAAAATGATTCTTCCTCTTGTTCGAATGGAAATGATTGTATGCATGCTTGATGGGCCTTCTTCTTGTATGAGTTGTTTCTTGATTGATTCATGGTGGTAATCTATGAATTGAGTTGCTTGATTGAATAACATGAATGCTTAACTATGCTTGGATAAAAACTAGCTAAATCTTTTAATATTGTCTAAAGCCTAGATAGGTGTTTCTTGAAATAAAGGACACATAACTTCACAAAATTGATAACTTGAAAATCTTTCTAGACTTTAGATGCTACGTCACTAAGTACATTATGTACTTACCACTATTGTTTGCATTCTTCCCAAACCTCAGGTAAAACCATCTCGATCCTTACCTTGACATCGAAGTTAGCTTTCTGGATTTGAAGTAAGGCATACAAAACATGAAATATAACTTTGTATTTACCTTGATGTACTCCTAGAGGGTGGCATACTAGAATTGTGTATAAATCATATATAAGTCATGCATTTGGATTGTATATAAAACATGTATATAAATCTTGAGTAAATGGTTTGTAAAGCTTAAATGGTACTTGTTGGAATGTATATAAGCATATTTGGATATGAACATGTAAACACTATGGTTGTGTCTAAGGAAAGAATGAACATGAACTTGTCTAGCTAAGGTATTTGAATTAGTATATATGACCTAGTGTATAATACCCCATTTGAATGGAATTTGAATGTTTAAATTAGTTCTTGATTCATTATATGTCTTGAAGTCTAGACTAAGCTAATGGATAGATGATGTTAATTCAATGAATCTAATTGGTACGAATGTTGCACATATATGTAAGATTATATTGAGAACTTGATTCTAGATAACGAATGAAATAGAATGTTAATAGGTAAAGAATGAAACTAGATAAATGGATGAATTAAGTAATGGGCAGTGTTCGAATAGTGACTTATTCCTTAAGTAAATAAGTGATTTTGATTCTAGTGGTTGAATGAACTAAATTGCCTATAGGTAATATGTTAAGCTAAGTTAAATGGAAAAATTTTAATTGGCCCTGAATTTCACAATTGTCTCATCGTAACACTTCTCACTCCTAACCCGAACAAGAGGTGTTACAAGTTTGGTATCAGAGCTAAGGTTTAGCCGATTCTCGGAATAAATCAGGCCAATCATGCATCATATAGGAAAATTGTGCCACCTAGGAGTAAAACATTGTTGGCAATTGAAAACCAATACAAATTGATTTGATTGATTGAAGCTCCGAATGTGTGAAAATTCTGAGTTGATAGTATAGTATCTCAGAAGAAATTCGAGGGTGAATTTCTTTTTAGAGGGGGAAATTGTAATATCCCAAATTAGGGCCTAGTAACAAGTTACCGGAATAATTAAAACCTAATAGTATCAATTAACTTGTTAGTGCAAAGAATTAATTGAATTAGTGACTAAAATGAAAGAAATTGAAAAGTTAGTGACCAATTTAAGACGGCCAATCCGAATTAAATGAGAAAGAATGGGATTGCATGCTAAATTCTTTAATTCTCTAATTGCCATTGATTATGCCTATAGTTTGTGGCTAATTAAGAATAAAATGGACAATTCCTAAACTTAGTAAAATGAAGATATCGTCTTCATTCTCCTCTATTCAGCCGAATGGATTAAGAAACATAAAGAGAGAGAGTGAAATGGGAGAAAACACCATGGATAGAGGTTTGGAAGCTTGCATGTAGGGCTATCCTTCATAGAAATCAAAATTTGAAGGCGTTGTAAGTAAATTCTACCCAATTCGATTAGGATTCTTGAATTGATATTGTGTTTTAGCTAGAATAATGTTTAGATTGATGTTATAATTATGTAAAAATCAAGGAATGAACATGACTAATTGAATATATTAACATGCATGGAAATCTGCCAAAGGTATAAAACAGTTTTGGTGTTTGTAGTAGCATGAATGCTTGAAATAGAATGTGTGTGAATTGAGTTGATTTGGTTCTAATTCATGCTTGCATTGTTTGAATACTAGTTTAAGAAATTGGTAGAAAGGATGGATAAGTATCGGGATGTGAAAGAGGATTCGGGTATCCCGTAAGTTCGGGATACAAGGTGAGTGTAGCCTTACTTAGGGTTAGGACTTAGGTCCTAACCAATTGCAATTGTTACATAGTTGATATGGAATTGACATGAAATGAACCTAATTTCTATTTGGTAAATGTATAAGGGAATGATGCTTAATTGGAAACTTGATGGTGGTTACATGTATGCTTGCTTTCTTGATAATCAATCGAATTATAGTGGAATGTACTTGCTTGGATTGTCTTGTTTGAGACTTGATATCTATACTCATGTGTGATTGAGTTGTTGCTGCCTTGGGTATAAATTGACACTTGTTTGTGTGTGATAACTATTCGAATAATACTACACTATAATGAACTTGCTTGCTAAGTGATAAACACTTGATTGATGGTTTAATTGGTATTGCTTAATGCTTGAATCTTTGAATGCTTGATTGATGATGGTTCGAATGACTTGTTTGAAACTAGCATGCGTTCTTGAATTTACAATATGTAAGCATAAAATGCAAGAAACAACTACAAGTTTTAAAGTAAGATAAGAGTTCTTATGCCATAAGATACTTCCCTAATGAAGATTAAATATTTAAAAGGTTTAAGTTGCTTACAATGGAAGTCCTTGGATCAATGGCATGATGCATGGTATACTTGGGACTACAGTCTATGAACCACGGCTCGGGGGGACGCCCCATTACATGTAATAAGTTATTGCCGATAATTGGAGGTAACGGGGGAGTTGTACGGGTGGCGACAGTTGGTTGGATAGTGAGAAGTTTAGGAAATCTCTTGGACGTTTATGGTCAAACACGGACCAATGTCATTCATGACCAATTGTGATCCAAGGCGAACTTGTTAAAAAAGTTATGAACCTTATTAAGAAATTGAATAAGCAATTCAAGAGAGAATCTCGAACACATGAATTATATCTCGAGAAATACATAAATGATCCGACAAGAAATCTTGAATACTTGAATCGCTTGACTTGAATCCTTGAAATAACCTAATTGCTTGACATGTAATGTTTAATTCTTAACACGATTGGTACTTTGTGTACTCTAATATGTGGTGTAGCAGACACCTTCTTGTCAAGTACTTTGTGTACTCTAATACGTGGTGTAGAAGACACTTTAACATGATCTGGTACTTGTGTACCTTAACACGTGACTAAATTACCTAGTCCTACTAACTACCAAGGCAAAACAAATTTCTAAACTTGTAATAAGACATGATACATGGCTAATAAATGAGCAAATTGATACATGCTAATTAGCTTCTAGTAAAATGCAAGCATACGAATAAGATGAGATAGATACTATCTTGATTGGCTTAGTGTTTGAAAGTTAAATTACATTGGAAGTGGCCCTATTCGAATAAGGGGATTTGTGGACATTGTGTCCATTGTATGATTCTTGATATAATCTTCCTTGTTTGATTGCTTGAGTTTGAGATTGGCTAATTGCTTGATGAGTTGCTTATTGCTTAAGGATTCATTCCTTGCTTGATTGTTGTGGTGAAAATGCTTGAATTGATGATCTTGATTATGTGAACAAGCTTGCCATGGTTTTGATAATGGATGTTTGATGCTAGACTTGTAAGTTAAATGAATTTGAATGTAATCTTGACCTAGTTGTGTTTGAGTATTGCTTACTAGTCTTGCTTAACAATGAATTTTTAGGTATCTTAAACCTAGCTCACTATCCGATTGGTATATGTTTGAATGGACATCATAGGTAATCAAGATTAGAATTTAAACAAGACTAAGTCTGGCCTTGTATGTATGCAACGTGATTGTTTATAATGTTTCTTACTTGGTAAGTAAGTTGTTCAAAGGACTCTATGGTCTCAAATGTTTGGTCTAATTCAACCGAAAAAGATTTAAGTGTCTAGTCTAATTAGAATCAAACTAATTAAGGTCGAATTAAGAATATGTTTGAACGGGAAATGGATAGAGTCTTTATATGATGATGGTATTCGAATGGATAGAGTCTATGGATAACATGGTTAAGTGGTATTTAAAATGAGAATAATCCTTTTGAAATAAGCTGAAAAATGATGAGCTTACAAGAATAGGATAATGAACTTGATAACTTGAGCTAGTTTATACTTAATTGATAAAATGTAATAAAAGGCTTCCTACCCGAATGACATGTTAGATACAAAGTTAGACTAACTTAAACTTGTAAGAAAAGGGTTATAAACTAAATACCATGTTAGAGTCATGTCCTAATGAATTAAGAAGTTTAAAATGCAACCTAGTGTAATCGGCCCAGGAAATTCTGTTCTGGGCAGCAACTTCGAAAAATCACCATAAATTATGTAGGTTGAATTAAGGGCTGAAATTTATATGGAATGAACCTTAGTATGTCTATTTTCATTAGGAGAAAACAGAATTGAATTCTGATTTGTGAGCTGGAATCTGGAAATGAAAACCTCTGGACAGTGCAAACTGTCCAGAAATGTAATTGCCCTATCTTTGAATTAAAAACTGTATTAATTGGAAAAGTATTAAAATGAAAGGTCTAAACGGTTGTAAAGAGGGTTAAATAAGCTTGCTAATGATATAAATGGTTTGAAATTCCGACGTACGGAATGAAAGTTATAAGTATTTAAGTGAGCAGTGCTTATGCTGGCTGGCAGCAGCAGTATTGGTGTCCTAGACAGTTTGTGAACTGTTTTGCAAACAGTTTTGGGACAATGGTTACTGCCCTATTATACATGAATGAAAGTGTGCTCTTGATCTTGTTAATGAAATGGCTGATCAATGGAATTAAATGATGAAAATGAATGCTTGGATTGTTTATCCCTTGAGAAATAAGGTACATGAAAATGACTCTTCCTCTTGTTCGAATGGAAATGATTGTATGCATGCTTGATTGGCCTTGTTCTTGTATGAGTTGTTTCTTGATTGATTCATGGTGGTAATCTATGAATTGAGTTGCTTGATTGAACAACATGAATGCTTAATTATGCTTGGATAAAAACTAGCTAAATCTTTTAAGATTGTCTAAAGCCTAAATAGGTGTTTCTTGAAATAAAGGACACATAACTTGACAAAATTGATAACTTGAAAATCTTGCTAGACTTTAGATGCAACCTCCATAAGTACATTATGTACTTACCACTCTTTTTTGTATTCTTCCCAAACCTCAGGTAAAACCATCCCGATCGTTACCTTGACATCGAAGTTAGCTTCCTGGATTTGAAGCAAGGCATACAAAACATGAAATATAACTTTGTATTTACCTTGATGTACTCCTATAGGGTGGCATACTAGAATTGTGTATAAATCATATATAATTCATGCATTTGGATTGTATATAAAACATGTATATAAATCTTGAGTAAATGGTGTAAAGCTTAAATGGTACTTGTTGGAATGTATATAAGCATATTTGGATAGGAACATGTAAACACTATGGTTGTGTCTAAGGAAAGAATGAACATGAACTTGTCTAGGTAAGGTATTTGAATTAGTATATATGACTTAGGAAATGAATGTGTTAAAACGAACCTAGAATTGTCTAGTGTATAATACCCCATTCGAATGGAATTTGAATGTTTAAGTTAGTTCTTGATTCATTATATGTCTTAAAGTCTAGACTAAGCTAATGGATAGATGATGTTAATTCAATGAATCTAATTGGTACGAATGTTGCGCATATAGGTAAGATTGTATTGAGAACTTGATTCTAGATAACGAACGAAATAGAATGTTAATAGGTAAAGAATGAAACTAGATAAATGGATGAATTAAGTAATGGGTAGTGTTCGAATAGTGGCCTATTCCTTAAGTAAATGAGTGAGTTTTGTGCTAGTGGTTGAATGAACAAAATTGCCTATAGGTAATATATTAAGCTAAGTTAAATGGAAAATTTTTAATTGGCCCTGAATTTCACGATTGTCTCGTCTAGTTTTCTCGTCGTAACACTTCTCGCTCCTAACCCGGGCGAGAGGTGTTACATGTATCATGAGATGGATTATGTTGTTTAATGTGGTTTAATCTTGTTGTACTCTTTAAGCCTTGCATTGGTAGTATTCATGGGAAAGCTTAAATTGAGGGTAGCAAATGGGACTTTGCTATTGAATCCATGATAAATGTTGTATATGGTTTAATATGTTGTATTGAAATGTTAAGTGCATGGTTTTGTTAAGGCATGATGTTGTGATGATGTTTTAAAAGTAACTTGGGAAGTGTTTATCAAATGATGGAAAATGGTTTTAAATGCATTGATGGTTGTTGATTTGAGCATTCCTTACTAAGCCTAGTGTGCTTACGCTCTTGTTTTCCATCAATGCAGATAGTTAGAATTTTCAGGCAGCGAGGAAGCAAGGAAGGATTTTCGAAGACTCATTTTCAAAGAATGGTTTAAACGCATATAGTAGTAGTAATGACAATGTGTTGTATGAGGATTTGGGAGGGTTTTGATGAACTCCCTGTTGAAGCAAGTTTTAATTTTTTTTTTGGGCTTGTAATAAATTTCATATAGTTGTGAGGTGAATGGTTTTGTGTTTTGGTTGAGAACTAGGAAGCATGCCTATAGACTACGTTATTGATTTGCTTGTTTTGCCTAGTTGGTCCAAAATGCTGATGTGATGATTTTTAAGCATGCTAATGATGCCATATGATGGTTAGAGTTGTTTAGAACGAACCAAATTGTCATATGTTGGACCTAGAGGTCACTACAGGCCTCTGCGTTCCGGTATGGGTACCTTACGGTTCGGTATGCGAGGACCTATTGAGGCTCAAATTGTTGAAATTAAGCCTAACATACCGGTACGCTTAGCCACATATCGATGCTGTTCGAGTATGCCCAAAGACGAATCATGAGATGATTGTAACCACATACTTACTTTACCAGTTCTATTAAGGCATTGCCATTTATTATTTTCTGTTATATTTTTGTGTTCTATATATATAAGCTGTATGGTAATAAAGTCCATAGAATAATATGATTATTCTTAAAAGGTCCTTAGCCAAGTATTATCCTAGGCTTGGACAACGATAATACATTCAAGGCTATTGTGTAGTTGATTGATGGAAAAGTGTTGCCATTTTCATGGAGATGTCAAAATCAATACATGAGTATGTTTTAGAGAACATACTGGAATGACCCGCTATGAGCATGTTTCTTGGATTATTATGTGACAGTCACAAACATGTTCATAGTGATGACTAATTGTATGATCCTCAGACTTGAGATCATTATTATCTTGACATCTACAGTCTCATGTTTTGATACAGTTAAAAGTGTGCCGTAACTGGTTGCATCATAAAGAATGATATTGGACATGCCACAATATATGTAGTAAGATTTAGGTGATCAACATAGGATTTGTCCCTCCTACATAATAGGAGTAATATCACAAGCCACTTGATCGAGTTGGACTAGAAACACATGGCCATGCTCGAATAAGCTGATATGAGATATCATAAATTATTTGTTTGTTATAGTCTACTCAAGATATCAAGAAACATTAGATGGACTGTACAAGTGTGACTATTCCATGACTTGTGTCCAATCTAGATATAAAGGACAAATGGATGTAATGCAAGAAAGAGAGTTAATCACATAGAGGTTATGTCGAATCATGACATCTTGTAACTTAGGTGACAATGATAAATTGCTAGACGTCACTCATTGTTTGTAATATTAGAATTGTTCTAATATTTACTACTAATGTTACAAGAACCTATAGGGTCACACCCTATCGTTTGCAATCTAATCGACATCATCTCAGAGCCTTCACTAGCCTTAAACGTGGCAGTTAAAGTGGCTAAAGCATCAGCCATTTGGTTATCTTCTCTAGGGAGATACTTAAAGGTGATCTTATTAAAATCTTTAATTAGTTGAAGAACCAACTTATGATATCCTACCAGCTTTGTATCTTTTGTCTCCCATTCTCCTCGAATTTGGTAGACAACCAGCGTAGAATCCCCAAAAACTCTCAGAGTTTTGATTTTCCTCTCAATAGCTGCTCGTAGAGCCAATATGCAATCCTCGAATTCTACCATGTTATTAGTGCAAAAGAGTTTCAGCCGACTGGTGAAAGGATAATGATTTCCTTCTAGTGAAACCAAGACTGCCCCGATGCCTTGCCCCAAAGCATTTGCAGCGCCATCGAAATTCATAATCCATGATTCCATTGGGACATCACCTTCCTCAGTTATGATACACATCAAGTCCTTTTCAGGAAAATTCAAATTCAATGCCTCATATTCATCATAGGCAAGACTTGCCAAAAAGTCAGCTATGGCACTCCCTTTTACTACTTTCTAGCTTACGTACTGGATGTCAAATTTTGAAAGTAACATCTGCTAGCGGGCCAATCTTCCTGATAAGCCCAGTGCTTCCATCATAAATTTTAAAGGATGCATCTTTGAAATCATCCAGATAGTGTGGTATAACATATACTGCCTAAGCCTTTTAGCTATCCATACCAAAGCTCAACACAACTTTTCAATCGAAGAATATCTGGTTTCACAGTCGGTGAACTTTTTGCTCAAATAATATATTGCCTTTTCTTTCCTTCCAGTTTCATCATGCTGCCCTAATATACAACCCATGGAGTTTTTATACACAGTCAAGTAGAGGATCGGTGGTTTTCCTGAAACGGGAGGTACCAATATAGGAGGGTTGGTCAAATGTTCCATAATTTTTTCCAAGGCTGCTTAACACTCTTCATTCCATGTTCCTGGGTTATTCTTTTCGAGAAGCCTGAATACTGGGTCACATTTATCTGTCAACTAAGAGATAAAGCGGGCAAAATAATTTAACCTCCCCAAGAAGCCCATGACCTCCTTTTGTGTACGAGAGGGTGGGAGTTCCTGTATGGCTTTGACCTTATTTGGGTTATTCTCAATTCCTCTTTTGCTCACAATGAAGCCTAGCATTTTTTTGATGTAACCCTAAAAGTGCACTTGGTAGGGTTGAGTTTTAATTGAAACTTCCTTAACCTTTGGAAGAGCTTCTCTAGGTCCATAATATGCTCTTCTTCTGATTGAGATTTAGCAATCATATCGTTTACGTACACCTCTATTTCATTGTGCATCATGTCATGAAATAGGGTCACCATGGTTCTTTAGTATGTTGCCCATACGTTCCTCAAACTGAATGGCATCACTTTATAGCAAAATGTTCCACACAGTGTTACGAAAGTGGTCTTTTCCATATTTTCCTGACACGTCTTTATCTGGTTATATTCGAAGAGTCCATCCACGAAAAGAGAATGGCCGGTTGTGTTGTCTATTAAGGTGTCGATATGGGGTAGCAGGAAATTATCTTTAGGGATTGCCCTATTGATTTCCATGTACTCGACGCACATAAGCACTTTTCCATCTTTTTTCGGGACTGGGACAATGTTGGACATCCATTCCAAATACTTGGCTACTTCGAGAAATCCTACATCGTATTGACCTTTCACCTCATCTCTGATTCTCAAAAGCGTCTCAGCTTTTATCCTTCTATGTTTTTACTTTACAGGCTCACATCATGTCTTTATAGGAAGTCGATGCACGATGATGTTAGTATCGAGGCCGAGCATATCTTGATAGGACCAAGCAAATATGTCTTTATATTCTTTCAGAAGCTCAATCAAACTTTGTCGAGTCTTGGCAGTATTGGTGGTACCAATTTTCACTTCGTGTTTCTCTTCCTCGATGCCGTGATTCAAAACTTCTAATTTTCCTTGTAAGGTGGAATCTTTTTTTCCTCTACCTCCACTAACCTAAGCAAATCGTTGGGCAAATCATATTCTTCCTCATCGTCATAGTTTTCAACCTCTTCTAAGCATATGGGCAGTTCAAAATTAATTTCTGAGTCAGACTCAAAGTCATTTATACTGTTGATATTCAGAGACCTAAAAGAAAATAGGCGAAGAATATATACAAAGGAAATGGAAAAGCAAATGAATGAATGAATGATTTTTTATTTTTTTATTTTTTAGTTTTAGGTTTTTAGGGTTTATTTACAACTTTTATTTGTTTGCCAGACAAGGTTTATTGGGAAATGCATCTTTACTGAAAATAAAACCATAATGGTTTGATATATGCCCTTTACAAAAGCCCCCTTGTTGCCTTCGAGCCTAAGGCAAAAGGGTTGTTTTTTAGAATTACTCAGTAAATTATTTAAAGACTATATGAATTTCTTCAGCAGTCCGGTTATTAAACTCAGAGCATGGGAGAATCATGGACAGATACTTCTATCACAGCATTGATGCTCAACTCCCCAAATGTCTCATTTAGGTCATTCTTTCCTTTATCCTCCTTAATAACTAGGGCATCTGGATTCAAAAAGCCTTCATATCTGAAAATATGACTTAGGGGTGGAAACATCATTGGTTCCCATTCAATCTCTTACCCTTTCACTCTAGCCTTTCTTCTTTCTTGTTTTCTCTTCATCACAACCTTCATTTCCAGATTGTTGGGCTAAATCCTAACCCAAATCGATCCCTCTTTTCTAGGATAGCTATAGGATGCAGCCTTCCCTGATGCTGTTTCCCAAGGCCTTTTCATATATTATCCCTTTTTCCAAGGGCCTTCTTAAATTGCATCTTGGCATTGTTAGATAATCCTAGCCTAGGGAACTTACTCCCCTCGGTGAAGAAGGTTTCATTAACAAGTTCTAGTGTCCTAAAATGACATTTGAATGCACCCTTTTCAATTTCAATTTAAGGCATATCGATGGACATCGATGCAATGATATCCTCTTCAGCCCCGATGGTTACTAGTTGTCCGTCAACTATAAATTTCAGCTTTTGATGTAGGGAAGAGGGGACTGCGCCTTCTGCGTAGATCCAAGGATGCCCTAGCAAACAATTATATGTGGTTTTAATGTCCATCACCACAACGTCAATGTCAAAATTGGACGGCCCAATTTGTAAGGGCATTTCAATCTTTCCTAGCACATCTCTCTGAGTCCCATCAAATGCCCTCACAGTGTTCTGATAAGCCCTTATATGAGAGCTATCTATTGATAGTTTCTTTAAAGTTTCTAGAGGGAGAACGTTCAGGGTTGACCCATTATTGATGAGGACTCCTTGAAACATGTGTCCCTTACACCTTATAGAGATCCTTGTATGATCCTCTCCCACCTTTTGGAATTTCTTCATCACTGAATGAGGTAAAGTTGTCCACACTGATATTATTTACCAACCTGTCTACCTTGTTTATCGTTATCTCCTTGGGCATAAAGGTTTGGTTCAGAACCTTCAACAAAGCATCGTGGTGGCCCTCAGAACCCAAGAGGAATGATAACATAACGATTCGTGCTGGGAGTTTATGAAGCTGCTCCACCATATTATACTCGCTGTGTTTAGTATCTTTAGGAATTTCTTAGCCTCAAATTCCTTTATTAACTCGTGATACATCCAGGGTTGTTCTAAGAATAAGTCTTTTTTAACTTCTTTTTCTGACTTGTTAGCTGTAGCCTTTCTCTAGGCTGCATCTCTATCCCCAATGACATGTAGTGAATAACACTTCCCACTCCTTGTAAATTGGCCCACCTCATTGACTGGTTTCTCCCTTAATTCATTTTTTACTGATGAAGTTCCTCCTGGAGTTGTCATTGTGTAAGCATAGCTCCAAGGTACTTGCTTACTATCTTTATATAAGAAGGGGCTGGTACTCTTATTATTATTCATGGGGTTGAATTTGTTTACAGTTCACCGTCTCTTGCCTTAACCTTAATCACCAAAGTCTTTATTTTTGTAAGGTCTCTCATAACCGAAGACTCATCTGAAGCATAAACTTTCACCACATTGTGCGTGCTTGCCATCTCAAAGAACTCGAGTTCTTTACTATCCATCTTGGTTTGGACTAGTTGTCAAAACTCTGGACAAAGATGCATCTCATATCTGTCTTTTTCATGATACTCATAGTAAGACTCTTTCTTGCATCTCATATTCCTGATTCCTTTCCTCAATAATTCAGCCTTAACCATTTCGGCCCACACCCACTTCAAGGGTGCTTTAACTTCTGACACACATTCTTTGGTTATCCTTTCATCCTCTTCAATTGTTGCATTTACCCCTATTTTTGGTGATTCGGTAAGGGATTCCTATTGGCTTCAGTTGTGTCAAATGATAGTATGCCCGATTTTCGCAAATTATCTACTACCCTTTTGAAAGCAGTGTAATTTTTTATGGTTTTCCCCATAACCCCAACTTGATATTCACATTGTGTCTTCTTATAGTACCATGGTGGATAGGGGTGAGAAAGGAGGAACGTGCCATATTAGCACCATTCGTGATTCAAGCAATTTTGAGAATAATTCTGTGTAATTCATTGAGACGGGAGGGAAATAAGTTTTCGAATTCCCCTGGTACTTTCGTTCCTCTTTTGGTGGATTCGATGCTGCTAAAGTTTTGGATGGAGTACCGGGCTTGTTAAGGACCATTATTTTTTGAGTAATTGGGGATATAGGCGCTCGTCATACTAACCTCATTGTCCTTCTTTTTATAAGGCTTCTTTGTGCCGCCTCCATTGAGTTTCCCACTCTTGACAGCTGCCAAGATCAATTCCCCATTCATCATTATGTCCATAAAACTCTTTGTCGCATGGTGTATTATTTGATCATAGAAATTACCTTTCAAGGTTTCTACGAACATTGGGGTGATCTCATTTTCTAGCAATGGTGGTTGAACTTGAGCGGCCATATCCAACCATCTTTGTGCATATTGGTAGAAGCTCTCATGATTTTTTTGCTCCATTCCTTGTAAGACAAACTGGTTTGGGACCATGTAGTTCACGTGCTTGTACTACTCGTTAAACACCTTTGATAAATCCCTTTAGGATCGTATATAGGCCCTGCTCAACTGTCTATACCAACGAGACGCAGATCCAACCAAATTGTCTTAGAAGTAGTGAATGAGCTACTTCTCATTACCCAAGTACACTGATATCTTTTAGAAATACATGGTCAGACGTGCCAAAGGGCAAGTGGTTCCATTGTACTTCTCAAAGTCAGGGGTTTTAAACTTTGGAGGTATTACCAGATCAGTCACCAGGCTTAAGTCTTTGGCGTCTAGGCCGCCATGAATGTTCCCTTATTGGAAGGATTTGATGATTTCCTCTAACTTGTCACATCAGACCTCCTATTTTTTGTTCGCTCTGGCTTTATTTGTGACTTCATCGAGGTCAAGCACCTTATAATCCTGGGTTTCCTCATTATTGAACCCATGCACATTTGGGGCATTGGCAGAAGATCCTCCCATATAGAACTGGAACTTGGCCTTGGGTACGGCAGCTTCCCCTTGTGTCCCTAAATGAGCGTAGGTGATCCCCAAAAATTATGACAAAGTATTAATAGCCTTAGAGGTCTTCCCCCTATCGAGGTCCTTAAACCCTAGCATTGCTGCAATCTAGCTGACCGTACTCTTCTAGGCCTACGCAATCTCTTCCTTTAGATTCTTTTCTATCTTGTCCAGCCTATCTTGGGTGCTTTGTGGTTGATTTATAATGTTGTTAATCTATCTTCCATGGTCATTGCTTTGGTTTGGAAACGGGTATCGTACTTGTGTGAAACTTCGGCTATTTTGAAAGTTATGCCATGTGATTTACTTTAATTAATCTCTTAATATGTGTGAATGTGTGCAATGTCATAAACTAAGCTAATGCAGAGAAAACAGACAATAAAGCAAAAATGCATGAATACATGCGAAGGGCATTGATTTATAAGTAATTTCTCTAGAAGTAGTTCTTATTGGATGCCAAAGGTCCTTATTACAAAAGATTTCAAATTTTTCTACGAGCACATCTCAACCCGAGCACCCAACTTCTTCATTTCTTCAATCAACCAAAGGAGTCTTGGTCCCACTTCTCCCATTGGCCTGATGTACTGGCGAAGAGCCGTAGCTGTCGCAGCTAACATCATCACATACTTAGCCACGTCTTGTATCTGGGCTATGACAATCTTGTCAAATTCATCTCGTTCTTGGAACTTTCTGGCATTGTCCCTAAGCCTAGATATCTTCGAGAACCAAAATATTCATTCTATACTCATAAATAATGCTTTCCATAGCTTCCACTTGCTTTTTTAATGTATCATTTCCGCTCAGACTAGCTTGGAGTTCAATATAAGTATGATGATTCTGGAACCTGTGCAGCGAATGATTTTGGTCTGTTACCTTGGCTTGTAACTCGACAACGAAGTCCTGGCTCTAGTTCAGCTTCTTACTATCTCATCACATGCCATATGCAACTCAAACAAACGGACCTTGTTGTCATGGGCCTTCTTTTTCCATGCAGCCATATTTTCTCTTTCTTTTTTGAGGACTTGCTTGTTGTTTTCGTTATCGATCACTTGTTTTCCCTTCTTCTTCTCATCTATCATTATTTGTTTGTATTTTTCAACTTCTCTCTTACAGCGCTCTTTTTCTTTTCCCACGGCTTGCTCAATTTATTAACTCCATTACTCTAAAGTCTTTCTCAAATCAGCCTTTCGAACTGTGGCCTAAAATTTGAGGAAATCCACCCTTTGAATCTCAAATTTTTCTTCTAGGTCCTTATACAGCTTCACTACCCAGTCCGTCTCTCCCTTATATTTGTCCACATCTAGGTTTGCCTTAAATAAGTCATTCGTACGCTGGATTTGCAAATCTTTTATCTTGGCCTTGGTCTTTTTTAATTCGGCTCTCAAAATATCAGCCTCAGACGGGATCACCTTCAAGTGTTCTTTTAAGGATTTAGCTTGCCCCAGGGTAGGTGATTTAATTTTGTCATTCATCCTGGCATGCCTCCATATGTCATAGTTGAGGGTGAACATACACTTACTGTCATGCTCTATCTCCATAAGGTAACAATTCTTCCACGAGTCATTAATAGTCTAGACCTTCTCTTTAAATTCCCCTTGAAACTCAAACTCTGATATGCTAAGACCAGTAGTGAAAGGGACGAAGTGACGAGAGTCATATTAACGTGACACCAGTAAAGGAGCACAACCAATTCCACCCCATAGGCCCAGTAGTATCAGATGATTATAATCCCTACACTTGTACAAAACCTTGACGTGGCCCATCCACAGAACTCTATATACAATGCCTTGATCAGGACAATCTCTGAAAATGTCAATCCACTTGCCCTTCTTGGCTATTGGCCATTCTTCTGTCAAAAATTCCCAGAGAAGAGAAAAGTTTAGAGAAAACACATTGGACATAATCAAAGTCAGACACTTCCAGAAATGGCTAAGAAAACCAAATCTGAAGCAAAAGGGCACGCCCTCTGAAATGCACACCTTCTATCTTTCGGTACGCATTTAAAGAGATAACAGTTTTTTCTAGTACTGCTGGCACTGGATTAACTTCCCTCTTCAACTATTCAAAGAAGTCTAATAGAGCCACATCAATATTACCCAGGACCCTCAAGAAGATAACCATACCGTAGATCGCTATAGCTAAGGAATCCACTCTCTTTTCCCTATCTGGATTAGTAGGGATTATGTTTCGAGTGCTCAACCAAGGGAAGGAAAAGCTACCTCCTCACTTTCGTATCAGTCCTTTAACCCATCCATCGCTCATACCGATGAAAGACTTGAGCCTTAAGTGTGTATTCTTGTTCTTAGGGGGGTTAGCATAAACCCAATTATTCTTCACCTTGCGCAGATTGAATAATGCAAAGTATTCTTCGAATGTAGGCATTATGTCCTCTCCATTGAAGGTAACACAACAATATCCCAGATTCCAAAACTGAACCAATGCCTTGAGGAATGGTTCATCAACCTTCACATAGAATAGATAGGCTATATCGCCATAGGTATCATAGAACAATTGCTTAGTTGCATAGTCAAAATGGTCTCAAACCTCCTACAGCTCATGCATATTATTCTATTTGAAACTGATGTGGGCATACTCTGACGCCTCTGTCACATGCTCAACCGTCAAACTATCCCCATACATTTGTCAATTGACCTCGGACCTGTGACGTGCATCTGCATTGTCTTCTTCTTTATTTAGGTACCTTCCATCCATGGTCAATAACTATTTTCTAATTGAGCAAGTGTCTTGAGAACCAACGCCTTCTAAATATGAAATGATGTAGCATGAAACAAATATGCAAAACAAGAAAACAAGAAAAAACAAAGGGTTTGTAAACAGAATTAAAACATAAAAAGGTCCAAAATAATTTTATTGTATGAATAATAACTGGGCAGCGCATTCCAACATCTCTGGACATGTCTCCACAGGTTATTCTTATGAAATAATTTTGACCTAATTCTAACCCTAGAGCTTTCCATATGGGTCTATTGGGGTAGGCTTCTAGATTCACACATATGGTTTAGTTCTAGAAAGGTCCTCGAGCTGTCCTCGATGTCCTCTACAAAGGGTAGCAAAAACCTTGATTCTTACCCATTATAGGCTTCAAACGAACCAAGTTCAACTCAGGAGAACCCATTTCCCATGTCGTCACGAAGGATCAGTATCCTTACGAAGACATTGGGCATATGAATCCCGAAGGTACTTGCTAGGCTCATATGGAGAATTAATATTCTCAGATGAGAAAGGCATTTTCCCCCCACTTAAACGATCGGGACGAAGCTCTGGTATAGAGCTTATAAACAAGCTTTAAATGTGTAAAATGTGATCATATTCATAAATGGTCAGTTAAATTAAATTTTACATGAACTTAGCAAATTTTGACATTAAAACAAAATGTAATCGGCTTGTGGCTTAACTCCCTTTTTGTTTTAAAAAAACAAAAATTCCGTAGCGAAGTCGCCAAGCTGTCGCAACCTTTTTAAGGGTCTTGACGTATTTTTAAGTAAAAGCCAAAAAAAATAGAGTTGCCACCAATATTTTTAAAAGGTGTGATTGGATCACATAAAATGAGTTATTTTAATAAAACAGTTTTGTTTTATTAAAACAACGGTTTTGGTCTACGAAAAACACAATAACGGGTTAGGGAGTCAGTTACACGTGGTGAAGGATTAGCACCCCCACAACGCCTAAAATTGGTACCTAGCTGATTACAAAATATTTTAATGTCAGAATTTGTAAGTTCATATAAAATTTAGCTTATTGTCTGTTTATGAATATGATCTCATTTTAACGACCTCACCATCCAGAGAATGAACTTTAATCACCGCCAACATTTCTGGCACTAACTCGTCATCTCCTTTTGATAGGACACCGCATTAATTAGATTTCATTTTAAGCAAACAACTAGAGGCAATTGGTGTGTTGAGATTTTTATTATTCTAAGTTGATAATTATTAATCCTAAAAGTTGTCTATGTGAATTTTATCCATTAGGGTTCAAATATTATTGTCAATTATTAGATTTAAAATTTTACCTAAGAGTCTAGGAAAGTTTTATTTACAGGGTTCAAGTTTGGTTAAGTGTTTATTTATTGACTTTACAACAAAGAAAGACTATTCTAAGAAATCTAATCTAAAGGCTTTACACAAAGATAAAATTTAAACCTAAATAACCTAAACCTAAGGCTTTCGAGATTAAATCCTAAAAACTTTAATTTAATTTAATATTTCAATTAGAGAGTTTAAAGGATATTAGGAAGAAAAACACTAACAAGGCGCGAAAGGAGAATTAAATTACATAGAATTAAATATTTACAAGATGACAATTAAATATTTCTTGAATTGAGAAGAGAAACAAATTCGGTGACCAAAATTGAAAAGAATTAAAAATCAAAAGCCAAGTTTTCGAAAATAGTGACCATTTTGAAACTTTTGAAATTATGGTATTTTGCAGAATAAAGAAAAATGAGGAGGGGGATTTAATGAGTGTAATTTACCCATTTTATTTTAAAATATGTGGGTATAAAATCCATTTTTTACAAACACCTTTTACTTTTTCCTTTTAAAAAATTTGGATCAAAACACCCACTTTTAATATTCTCTCAAATGTTCATCCACGTTCTTCATGGATGAAGAACATGAAGAACAAACCACCGTGCTGGCCACCTTCCACCGGCGTCGGCCGCCGTCTGACGGCGGTGGTTAGTAAAAAATGTCCCTTTTCGAATCCTTATCAAAAAGAACAACCCGAATCATCTTTCAAAATCACTCAAAAAAATTTAAAATGATCCCAAATCGTTTTTAAAACTTTTGAATCATTTTTTTAATTTAGAATCTGGTCACCACCCTCGTTCGAATCTCGATGGTAGTTTACAAGGTAAACCTATCTCCTTATCTCATATTCGAAATAAAATGCAAAAAATAAAATAAAAAAGGTAGGGAGAAATACCTAAAGAAAAGCTTGCTTGTATTTCAATCGAAATACTAATACAAACTTCTGTTGATTCGTGTGTGTTTCTCGTATTACAAGTGGGGTTTTTATATGTATTTTCACTGCCATAATTACATGAAAAAAAATAATCCCTAGAATTCGGGTGAAATTATTCCCCAAATTTTGATTTAATTCATGCTTCCTGTTTTCCAACTTTTCATTCGATTACAGATCATTTTTTTCGTTTGTTGCGTGTTTTGCAGCTGCCATTTGTTTCCCAATTTGATTCAATTTTGAATCAATTGATTCATTTGTTTACTTCAAATGCAGGTTGAAAGATGGCATCAGAGGCAGCCGCAAGGTGAAGCACGCAGGGGACTAGCGCGTGGCAAGGCGCGTGTGAGCTGGCTCCCTTTTTGAATCCAATCTTAACCGTTGGATCCCATTTATATCTAACGGTTAATAATTGACTGCAAATGGAGAAATAATAAATTAATTAGGCTTTTATTTGGGCCAAATAGGTTATTAAATGAGTTTTATTAAAAAATAGATGAGCCCTTATTTTATTCAAATTGAACCCTATTAAATTCGGCTTCTTTATTATTTATTTTCATTTTTTGGGCCTCTTATTAAACTAAATAAATAAAACAAAAAATAAAATTAAACGAAAAAGATAGCTAAAACTCAATGACAACACCGGTCCACCACCCTCAGGTTGAACTGCTACGGTATGAGCAACTACCCTCTGACCATCCTCCCTACACTAAAAATGTCCGTGACCGCACCCATGGCCTCTTTGTGGTACAACAACAGGTGCAGGAGCCTGACATTCCCTAGCTAATTGCAGACAATCACGCCTAATGTGATCTCGTGAACCACAAGACATCACTAACACCACAACTTCGCTAATGGCACGATAACCTGAGAAAATTTCTCAACGAATTCTGATAGCAATCAGCTGACCCAAGAAGACCACGCACTCCTAACACCAACCTTGATCGCCTAAATTTTAACTATTTTCAACCTAAAACATTAGCAATTCACATAGTTTCGAAATTCCTTTAATTAATCTCTTCTTACAACATTAAAACACATTTTATATGAGATCTAAATTAATTAGATTCAATACAAAAATGTATCCAAAAAAATGTTTATCAAATTTTCACATCAAAACTCAATTTAATCACCATATTCATGTTTTAAACATAATTCCATAACATAAATCAGTTGTAAAGGATCAAGAACTTGGGAATTTCATTAAAGAACCTTTAATTAGAGGAGAGAAATGAAAATTACCTCTAATTGTTGATTTCCCCCTTAATTGGCAAAGATTAGATGAAAGCTTCAAGAAACCAAGTAGATTTTGTTATAGGAATCAAATAAATCAAGTAGAGAATCAAAAGAGATTGATTACGGGAAATTTTGGAAAGAAATTTATAGTTTGGCTGCTGAGAAAGTTGAGAGCAAAATTAGTTGCGTGAGAAAATGAATTGTGAAATTAAAATCCTTTTTATTAATTCTATTTTATTTTAATATTAAAACCCCTTAAAAACCTTTTTAAAATAGCCTAAATTAAGGGAAAATATGATGAATTTTTTTGGTTAATTAGCTCCTTAATGATTATAAATTTTGAACTTTTTATAATTTAGTCACCAAAATAGTTTTGAAAACTTTACATTTTAGTCACCAGATCAAAATGTCCCAAAATCAGATTTAATTCTAAATTGAATTTACCATAATACCTAAAATATAAATTAAGTATTTTCTAGCATTTTCTCATATTTTATTTTAGCCAAAAACAATTTATTAAGTTTTAATTCCCGAAACTAACCTGAATTGCTTAATTTCGTTCTCCCGAACCATCTAATCGATCCATCTAATATCTAGGCCCAAATTCACGGCATTACACAAGTGATGGTATGAAAAGGTTTGAAAATGTTATCGGATATAGCTGGCCGGCCATAGGATTGATAATAAACTATAAAAGTCACCTTGGCTGTTGAGGGGTTTATGTGTACCGAATACTCCATCCAAGTACCCTAACAGTTGAGGGGTTTTGATCTTTTTACCGAATACTCATGTTAGTGGATTATACATCTAATCGATGAGTGGTGTTTGATAAGTGTTCAAAAGTACTATTTTTCTTACCCTTTTTACTCATATTATTGTTAGACTTAGGCTAATATTAGTTGCATAATTAGCCATTCATGCATTAATCCATGTTTCCTTCCATCGTTGAGCTTGATTACATAACTTGGTAGTTTTTGTGGGAAAAGATGCTGCTTTGGTGTATTTTGTGTGTATGTGCAGGATCACTTGCCAAAGCAAGGCTAGAGCTAGTTGCCAGGGCAATGCATGAAGGAGACGCCGAGCCAGTTGCCAGGGCAATTGTCGACAAGAGCAAAGGTGATATGGTAGTCGAAATTGATGACTAGCAAGCCCAAGATGATGTGGAGCAAAGCCCAATCCCAAAGGAATTTGATTTCCATGTAGATATTAAAGAAGAATTAAATTCCAAGAAGATAGTAGAAGTTCTAGTAGGAATATAATTATAATAAAGAATTATATTCTTTAAAGATAATTTAATTCCAACTCAACTTCCTCCTCAAAGAAGGACTTTGGCCTAGCCCTATAAATAAGAGGGAGATTTCGACGATCCATAGAGAGCAAAGAGAGGGGAATTTCGACAAGCATCAAGGAGGGCAAGAGAAGAGAATTTTCGACAAGCATCTAGGGCAAGGAGGATTTCGACAAGCCTCTTTCTTCATCATTTTCTTTCTTGTTCGATTGGGTTCATGCTAGGGATTATTTATCTTGTGTTTCTTTGGAACCTAGCCATGAACTAAATCTATTTGGCTATGGTTATTGTGTTTTGTGGTTGTGAGAAACTATTGGATTTTGTTTAGGTAATAAGAGTTCGCACTTTTCTATTTCAAGGTTTATTCATTCTTGGTTCTTATTCTTGTTTGCGAGTGAATTGGGAGAGGATCTCGTAACTTCATCTATTTATCTAATATCGGGAGAGTTAAATTCAAGAAACGAATGAATATGATCTTTATTCAATCTATTGATGGTGAAGATTAATCCGGCTTAGGAATAAGTTAAGGATTTCAACGGCTAAGAGGAGCGCAAGATTGGTTGTTGTTCACCCTTGATTCACGCAGGGATGTATTATCAAGGCATGCACAAGTAGCTAGAGTTTCGACTTAGGGATAAGAAGAAACCATTGAAGAACGCTCTGCCGAACCTTGAAGGTTGCTGCCCAGTCGCCCAAGTAGTTGCCCAGACAACAATCGATTAGTTGCCAAGGCAACCCCATTGTGCAAGTTGCCACGGCAACTGAGTTGCCCGTGCACTCTTTTACCAAGACGATCCAATCGGCTATCACACCTCAACTCACGATAACCTGGCCTATCTCTCTCATTTGATCTCATCTATTCTTTTACTTTATTGCTTTCTAGATTAGTTATTAGTTAAAACTCCTATAATCCTTTATTTGTGTTTTTACTTTTTATAGTGCAAGAGACTAGATTCTTGAAGTGGCACCAATCCCTGTGGAGACGATATCTTTTATACTATAACTTGCAACGTGTATACTTGCACAATTGTGTAGCACTTATTACGCGCAACAAGTTTTTGGCGCCGTTGCCGGGGATTGGCAATAGCGACTTTGTTTTTATTTTCTTGCACTTTCTTTTTACTTTTCTTGTTTAAGATTCAAAGGGCTAACAAACTTTGGTTTTGCATTGGTATATGACCGGGGCGAAACCGACTACACCAGAATATCCCTTTGATCCAGAAATCGAACGAACCTTACAAAGACTTAGACTAAGGATAAGAGTAGCAATGGCTAATCAAGACGGCAATATGAATCAAGATGTTCCAGTAGGAGGAGGAGTGATTCTTGCACGAAACAGAACTATTCGAGATTATCTTGAAGAAGATCTTGATGGACTTAATCCAGGAGTTGTCGCACCTGATATTGAAGCTGACCACTTTGAGTTAAAACCGGTAATGTTTAATATGATCAACACAATTGGTCAATTTGGCGGCTCAGCAACTGAAGATGCACGACAACATCTGAAATCTTTCCTCGAGATTTGCAACTCGTTCAAAATACACAGAGTCACCCCCGATGTCTTACGATTAAGATTATTCCCCTATTCATTGAGGGATAGGGCGAAAGCATGGTTGAATAGCATTCCTGCCGGATCAATAGCATCTTGGACCGATCTTTGTCGTGATTTCCTTGCTCGGTTTAATCCTACAAATTTAACTGATAAGCTTCGTAACGACATTACTTCTTTTCGGCAGGCAGATGATGAATCCATGTTCGAGGCTTGGGAGCGATATAGAGAACTTCTACACAAATGCCCCCTACACGGATTCCTGGTGTGGACTGAAGTAACAATGTTTTACAATGCCGTTAATACACCAACAAGGATGATGCTAGATGCCTCGGCAAACGGCATACTCATAGATAAGTCACCGGAAGAAGCAATGCAAATTCTAAACAGGCTGACCAAGAATGACTATCAATTCCCCTCTACTAGAAGAGGAGGAGTTAGACGCCAAGCCACAATACATGAACTAGGATCATCAGATTCAATTTCGGCACAATTGGCCACTTTAACCAAGATGGTCCAGAACATGCAAAAACCAAACAACACACATGAAGTCAAGAATCCGGAATCCAGCTTCTATGTGGGGAATTACAATCGGAACAACAATGTGATGTCCAATACATACAATCCAGCTTAGAAGAAGCACCCAAATTTTTCATGGAGTAATCCCAACAATGCTCTAAACCAGAACAATCGAAATGCACAAGCATCGGGATTCCAAAGAGAATATGCCATGGCAAATAGCTTGCCGCGAAGAACAACCAACAACATCCAGTTCTTTGGAAAATTCTCTAAATGCTTTTATGATGAAAACTGAATCTTATATGGCTGAGAATAGTAATTTCATAAAAAGAACTGATGCTTTTATTAACAGGACCGAGATGAGATTGCAAAACCAAGAGGCGGCAATCAAATCATTGGAAAATCAAGTCGATACAGTTTGCTCAAAATCTGAATACTAGACCGCAAGGAGGTTTACCTAGCGATACTCAAGTCGCAAGAGGAATCGCCATGAGCAATGTAAGGTAATCACCACTATAAGTGGCCAACAACTTAAAGAGGCTCAAACCCGCTCATCAAACAAAACTCCACAAAAGATCAAGATTTAACCTAGCGGCAAAGCCTCGGATGCTGAACCAGAATTGCCGCGACAACCGGCAATAAGCATGCCTCGGCAACCGACGATAAAGATGCCTCGACAACTTGTGATAAGCATGCCTCGACAACCCCATTGATAACGCCTCGAAACTCTAGTTATCCCGTAATGTCGCAATCAGGTTCCAAACCAATGAAAGGATCAAAGATATCCGACTTCCACCACCATTCCCACAAAGGTTGAAGCGACAAAAGCAAGAATACCAATTCAAGAAGTTTCTTGATATCCTAAAGCAAGTTCACATTAACTTGCCATTGGTGGAAGCAATTGAACAAATGCCAAACTATGCCAAGTTTCTTAAAGACATTGTGTCCAAGAGAACAAGGCTAGGAGAGTTTGAAACAGATTGCCGCAAATGAGAGGATGCATGGCAATGTTGCACAATCGTATGCCACCTAAGTTGAAGGATCCCGGATGTTTCACAATACCCCTTCTATTGGAAATCACTATGTCGGGAAAGCATTATGCGACCTTGGGGCTAGCATAAACTTGATGCCTAAATCGGTTTTTCCGAAAACTAGGAATTGGGAAGGCAAGACCTACAACAGATTATGCTACAACTAGCCGACAGATCCTATGTGCATCCGGAGGGAAAATCGAGGACATACTGGTAAAAGTTGATAAATTTATTTTTCCCGCTGGCTTTATTATTTTGGATTGTGAAGCAAGATAAGCATGCACCTATCATTCTCGGGAGACCATTCCTAGCAAACAGGAGAACCTTGATCGATGTTAAAAGGGAGAACTCACAATGAGAGTGAATGACCAGCAAGTTAAACTAAATGTGTTCCAAACACTAAGGTATGCCAATGATCCAGAAGAATGCCAACTTCTTCATTCCACGGCAGAGTTTAACTTCGACGAGGAATTTAGTTGCCTCGGCAACTACATCACCGATCAAGAGGAACCTGAGAAGTATGAAGAACCGGTCGATGATGAACAACAAGAAGAGGGAAATCGGCTAGTCAATCGACCAGTACATACTTTGAACCACCGGATTACTCGTAAAGGGAAGGTAAGCTCGAAAAACCCTCTATTGAACAACCACCGATTCTTGAGTTGAAACAATTGCCAGAGCAACTAAAATATGCATACTTAGGAACCGATAATACATTGCCTGTAATTATTTCTTCTAAGTTATAGTCTGAGCAGGAAAAGAAGCTGATCAAGATGTTGAAGCTACACAAAAAGGCAATAGGGTGGATAATTGCCGACATGAAGGGAATTAGCCTGGCAGTGTGCATGCACAAGATTTTGTTGGAAGATGATCACAAACCTTCAATTGAGTTCCAGAGGAGACTGAATCATGCTATGAAAGGGGTTGTAATGAAAGAAATCATCAAGTGGCTTGACGCCGGCATTATATACCCTATCTCCGATAGTACATGGGTAAGTCCGTACAATGTGTACCAAAAAAGGGAGGTATAACGGTGGTAAGTAATGAAAACAATGAACTCATTCCAACCAGGACTATGACTGGTTGGAGGGTTTGTATGGATTATCGAAAGCTAAACAAGGCCACTAGGAAAGATCACTTCCCATTACCCTTTATTGATCAAATGCTTGACCGCCTTGCGTAAAAACCCTTTTATTGTTTTCTTGATGGTTATTCAGGTTACAATCAAATTGCCATAGCACCAGAAGATCAAGAAAAAACAACCTTAACATGCCCATACGATACTTATGCCTTTCGAAGGATGTCGTTCGGATTGTGTAACGCCCCGGGAACCTTCCAAAGATGCATGATGGCGCTCTTTTCAGACATGGTTGAAGACTTACTTGAGATCTTCATGGATGATTTTTCTGTTTTTGGTATGACTTCGACAAATTGTCTCGGCAATTTAGAGAGGGTGTTGGCAAGATGTGAAGAAACTGATTTAGTCCTCAATTGGGAGAAATGCCATTTTATGGTAGATGAAGGAATAGTACTCGGCCACAAGATTTCATCCAAGGGAATCGAAGTAGACAAAGCCAAGGTAGACGTGATCGAGAGATTACCTCCACCAAGTTTGGTTAAAGGAATTCGAAGCTTTCTTGGACATTCAGGTTTTTACACGAGGTTCATTCATAATTTTTCTAAAATCACTAAACCCTTGTGCAATTTGCTTGAACAGATAAAGTCTTCGATTTTGATGATTCTTGCACCCAAGCATTCAAACCCTAAAGAAAAAGCTTACCTCGCACCCATTGTCGCTCCACCAGATTGACGCTACCTTTTGAGCTCATGTGTGATGCAAGTGATTTCGCGGTAGGAGCAGTCCTAGGCCAACGCATGTAAGACCTTCCATGTGATATACTACGCTAGTAAAACTCTTAATAGTGCTCAAGTGAATTACACAACAACGGAGAAAGAGTTACTAATCAGTAGTTTTCGTGATTTGACAAGTTCCGATCCTATTTGATTGGTACAAAGGTAATTGTTCATACGGACCATTCGGCAATCAAATACCTATTTGCTAAAAAGGATGCTAAACCTCGTTTGATCCTTTGGATATTACTTTACAAGAATTTGATATTGAAATTAAGGACAGAAAAAGGAACAGAAAAATCAAGTGGCGACCACTTATCACGCTTAGAACGCAATAGGGAGGAGGAAGCGGATCTAGAGATATGCGATGCATTCCCGGATGAACAAATTTTAGTTGCCTCGCAACCATGGACGCCACATGCCTCGGCAACTCTCGACGCCGCAGCAGCCCCTTGACGCGCGCATGCCTCAGCAATTTTGGGAGCAGTCGCCACAGCAGCACATGCCTCGGCAATACCCTAGTACGCGAATTTAGTTAATTTCTTTGTTTGTGGTATTTTACCTTATGGGACGAGCCTCTTTTGTTTAAACAATGTGCAGATCAGGTTATACGCCGATGTGTCCCTGAAGAAGAGCTACGCCGAAATGTACTCCAAAGAATGCCATTCTTCACCCTATGGAGGACATTTTGGAGGAACTCGTACCGTGGCCAAAGTTTTGCAATCCGATTTGTATTGGCCAACATTGTACAAAGATGCCCAAGACTTTTACAAGCAATGTGATCGTTGCCGGAGGACGGGCAATATCTCTAGACGACATGAGATGCCACTCCAGAACATCATCGAGGTGGAGTTGTTCGATGTGTGGGGGATCGATTTTATGGGACCTTTCCCATCTTCATTCGGCAACCTTTACATCTTACTTGCCGTCGACTACGTGTCTAAATGGGTTGAGGTAGCTGCAGTTCCCAACAACGATTCCAAGACCGTGCAACGATTCTTGCAGAAAAACATATTTACACGGTTTGGGATGACGAGAGAAATTATCAGTGACGAAGGCAATCATTTTGACAATGACTAATTGCCAAGATGTTGCAACGCTCGCATATCACACAAGATTGCCACGGCACATCACCCACAAACCAACGGGCAAGCGAAATCTCCAACCGGAATTAAAGGGTATACTCGAGAAAGTTGTAAATCCTCTAGGAAGGATTGGTCATTAAGACTAGATGACGACTGGGGCATATCGCACCGCATTCAAAACATCCTTAGGTATGTCCCCTTTCCGACTTGTCTATGGCAAAACATGCCATCTACCGTGGAAATCGAACACAAGGCATATTGGGCAATCAAGACCATAAATATGGATTAGGAAAGTGTCGGACAAAAGCGTTTGTTGGACCTCAATGAGATAGAAGAATTTCGTGCACTCGCCTATAACAATGCACGAATCTACAAGGAGAAAACAAAGCGATGGCATGACAAGAAACTATTACGCGACAATTCATGCCAGGGCAACTAGTTCTCTTATTCAATTCTCAGCTAAAACTTTTCCCGAAAAGCTGAAATCAAGATGGTCGGACCATTCGGTTGTCAAACCATTCTCCCATGGTGCCGTGATAATCAAGTCCATCTCTGACAACCATGAATTCAAAGTTAATGGACAAAGATTGAAGCACTACAATGGTGCCCATGTGGAAAGTAAGAAGGAAGTGGTCAACTTAGGAGATGCATGAGCATGCTCTCCCTTTTGATATTTTATTTTTATTTTTATTTAATTTTATTTTTATTTTTTATTAATTATTTATTTTATTTTTTGAATTTTTATTTTTTTATATATTTCCGATTATTATTAATTTTCTTTAGGATATATTTTTTTTTATCTTTTTAAGTTTAAGAATCCCATTACACATCTTTATTTATTTTCTTTATTACTTTATCTTTAATTTTAATCCTTATTTGATTTATCTTTGAATTGTAGGAAAAAAGTTCAAGATAAAGAGGATTTTAATCCAAGTAGGAAAACATCTTCAACAAGGAAACTAATGGGCTGAATCTAAGGCTTATATAAAGCCTCCAATTTACCCTAATCACAACCCCTTTGTCACACCCTCTCCCTAAACCAAACCCTTTTTTGTTTTCCTCTAATCCCACCCACCTATCTTTTCTACAAAACCCATCACCCTTAACCTATTCCTACTTTCTATCTTGCAACTTTTTAGTTTATTTTCTTTTCTTTTCTTTTCTTTTCTTTTCTTTGTTTTTACAAAACTCACAACCAAGATCATCCATGACATCCAAGATTAAATTTTTAGTTCATCCAAGTTCCTCCAAAGAACCAAGATACAAGAAGTTTGCTACACCGGTGGTTCAAGAAAGATTTCACTCCAAGTTTGAAAGCCGGAAGATTCATGAAGAACAAGGCTTTGAATACTCCAACTCTCATCAAGTTTTCGCCTTGAATCATTCATCTTCGAGAGGATTGCACATCAAAAGTGGCAAATCTTTTGCCATCAACCGGAACCGGGTCACATCTCATGGGTAAGAGAATTCTATGCTCACTCACCTAACCCGGATAATCCTTATGTTTTTGTTCGTGACAAGGCCATACTCATAAGTCCCGAAAATGTCAACAACTTTTACGGGCTTTACATTGAGAAGGACGAGCATCAAGCCCTCGTTGATCAAATCACTCACAAGCAACTCGACAAGGTGCTTCAAGAACTCACTCAACCGGGAACTCATTGGAACGACGGTAAATACAAGGGCACGTAAAATCGCCTTCGGCTTAAACCCAAGGCAAAACTATGGAATAAGTTTGTTAAAACTTCTTTAATTCCCACAACACACAATACTATCATTGATATACCACGCCTTTTGCTCATACATTCTATTTTGCATAATCGCATCATTAACATTGGAAAAATTATTTGTGATGAGATTTTTGTATGTAGCTCAAAAGATAAGGGTTCTCTTTTCTTCCCTTGCTTAATTTCTAATCTTTGTAAGGAGATGCATGTCCCAAGTGAGTCCACCGATGAAAAGGCCCTACCCAAGTCCGGTTGGAATCAAGCACTAATCGAAGCTAATGGGAGAGGCACCGAAAAATTCTTCAAGGCCTCCAATTGCCACAAAGAACTCTTGTCGCCCGGCAATCCATAATGCCCAAGCACCTAACGCCCGCAACAACTCAGCCATCAACCCCGGACACTTTGAAGCACTCTTGCAACCATTGGTGAGCCACCTAATGCAAATTGAAGACCGGCAACTAATGTTCATGCGGTACATGAAGGAGCACAACAATGCCATCACCCAAGTCATCCTAGAAAATTACCCGACAATCGCGTGTCGCTCCCAATCTTTCTGCCGTGATCCTTGCTCCGGCAACCAATGAAGCGATCACCACAAAGAATCGCAATGGATGATGCCGCGGCAACCTACATCGTGCCTCGCACAAGCTGATGCCACGAAACCAACCCGAAGATGCCACGGCAACCAAAGCTAAAGAAATTCCGGCAACCACTGCAAAAGCCAAAGGTAAAGCACCTATGCCCGAATCAACTCCTACGGAATCATTTTCTAATTTTTTAGATTCGGACGAGTCCTCCATTGCACCAACAAAGACCACACCAATTGAATCCTCCAAGCGAAAAGCCAATAACATTGATGAAGAGGACGATGAGGATAACCCCGTACGAGGATCGATTCCACCACCGGCAACAAGAAAACAACCATCGCGTTCAAGCAAGAGAATCAAGACACCGACCAAAAGGAAACTAATCATCTACGATGACAAACTCTCAGAGTAAGTCCTCCTATGCATTTTGTTTTTCGTTATTTTTATTTTTCTTTAATTCATGCATTAAGGACAATGACTCACTCGAGTTTGGGGGGATTGTTATTAGTAGTTACCATGTTTAGTTACATTCATCTTAAGTATTACATTTAGGATACATAAATTGCTTGCCATGCCTTTAATTGGAACAAGAATTGCATAGATTTGATGAATATCCGATGATGACTTTGCCAATGCACTTAATTGATAGAATTTTTATTCTAGGATAACCATGGAAAAACTTAGAATTTTACAATGATGCTAAATTTGATGAAACACTATTGTGGTTTGATTGATTTAAGGAATTCTAGTGAACTTAGGTTGATAATTAACAAATTGGGGGATTAGAATAAAAATTGGATGAATGCTAGAGGTGCCCGAAATTGGCTATAGCATGTGCTAAAAAAATTGATCACTAGAGGTACCCGAAACTGGCTCTAGTATGTGCTAAAATATTTTTTTTCTCTAGAGGTGCCCAAAACCGGCTCTAGTCGAATAAAACTAAAAACAAAACACTAGAGGTGCCCAAAACTGGCTCTAGTTAAAACATGTTAAAAAGAACCCAATGAAGTAATTTGAAAACCTATTGTTTGCATAGAATCAAAAAATCAACTTGCACACAACTCCCCACAGACTCACAAGCATTATAGTTTGATTCTGAGTAACTCCTAAGTTTTCCGAAAAATAAAAAGCCAATAATACTTTGTGCCCCGGTTCAGTGAATTGAAATCAAGTTCAAAGCTAAGTTTGTGAAAATTGAAGTCTTGGCAGGTAATTATGAGTTTTCATTGCTTGAGGACAAGCAATAGTTCGAGTTTGGGGGTGTGATAAGTGTTCAAAAGTATTATTTTTCTTACCCTTTTTACTCATATTATTGTTAGACTTAGGCTCATATTAGTTGCATAATTAGCCATTCATGCATTAATCCATGTTTCCTTCCATCGTTGAGCTTGATTACATAACTTGGTAGTTTTTGTGGGAAAAGATGCTGCTTTGGTGTGTTTTATGTGTATGTGCAGGATCACTTGCCAAAGTAAGGCTAGAGCTAGTTGCCAGTGGCAATGCATGAAGGAGACGCCTTGAGACAGTCGCTGTGGTAATCATGTGACAAGAGCAAAGGTGATATGGTAGTCAAAATTGATGACTAGACAAGCCCAAGATGACGTGGAGCAAAGCCCAATCCCAAAGTAATTTGATTTCCATGCAGAGAAAGAAGAATTAAATTCCAAGAAGATAGTAGAAGTTCTAGTAGGAATATAATTATAATAAAGAATTATATTCTTTAAAGATAATTTAATTCCAACTTAACTTCCTCCTCAAAGAAGGACTTTGGCCTAGCCCTATAAATAAGAGGGAGATTTCGACAATCCATAGATAGCAAAGAGAGGGAATTTCGACAAGCATCAAGGAGGGCAAGAGGAGAGAAATTTCATCTTTTTCATCTAGGGCAATGAGGATTTCGACATTCTTGGTTCTTATTCTTGTTTGTGAGTGAATTGGGAGAGGATCTCGTGATTTCATCTATTTATCTAATATTGGGAGAGTTAGATTCAAGAAACAAATGAATATGATCTTTATTAAATCTATTGATGGTGAAGATTAATCCAAATTTAGGAATAAGTTAAGGATTTCAACGGCTAAGAGGAGCGCAAGAAGAAACCATTGAAGAACGCTCCAACCTTGAAGGTTGCTGCCCAGACGCCCAAGTAGTTGCCCAACATGTTGCCCAGCAACCATCGATTAGTTGCCAAGGCAACCCCATTGTACAAGTTGCCATGGAAACTAAGTTGCCTGTGCACTCTTTTTACCAAGACAATCCAATCGCTATCACACCTTAACTCATGATAACCTGCCTATCTCTCTCATTTGATCTCATCTATTCTTTTACTTTATTGCTTTCTAGATTAGTTATTAGTTAAAACTCCTATAATCCTTTATTTGTGTTTTTACTTTTTACAAAGGCAAGAGACTAGATTCTTGAAGTGGCACCAACTCCTGTGGAGATGATATCTTTTATACTATAACTTGCAACGTGTATACTTGCACAATTGCGTAGCAATTATTACGCGCAACAGTGTTGATGGGTTTATGTGTACTGAAGACTCCACCACGGGTGTCACAATGGTTGAGGGGTTTATGTGTATCAAAACTCTCGTGTGTGAACCTTTAGATGTCGGTTGAGATTGTATGTTATGTGTTGAGAGGACACTTGCTGAATCTGTGCATCTAATGTGTTATGTTTTGAAAATGTGGAACTTGGTTGATGATCATTTGTAAGCTAATATAATTGATAATGTATCATGTTAATGGATTATGTTTTTAATGTTGGTTTAAACATGTTTACTCTTTAAGCCTTGCATTGGTAGTATTCATGGAAAAGCTTAACTTGGGGGTAGCAAATAGGATTTTGCTGTTGAATACATGATACATGTTGCATATGGTTTAATATGCTATTTTGGAAATGTTAAGTGCATGGTTTACTGGCATGATAATGTTGATGATGCTGAAATGATGATTAAAAGGTGTTTTGGAAAGTTGTTTTTTTTGAATTGTTAAATGGTTTTAATGCATTGATGGTGTTTTGTTTTAGAGCATTCCTCACTAAGCCTAGCGTGCTTACGCTCTCTTTTTCCAGCAATGCAGAGAAATTAAAGGTCGAGGCAGCGAGCAAGCGATGGGAAATCCAAGGACTTGTGTTTACGAAAGTATGACTTTGATTTGGACTTGTAGTAATAAAGGCAATGTGGTTATTTGTTGATTGAGAGGGTTGTTTGCTAAACTCCTAGTTGTGCAAGTTATGTTGATGTTTTGGATGTGTAAATGGCCATTTATGATTGTTTGTGGGTTGGTTTGAGCTTTTTACTTGTTGAATAGGAGCATGCCTATAGATGATGTGGATGCTAGTGCTAGGCTAGTTAAACTTGCTTAATATGTTGATATGTTGGTGATAAGCATGTTCTTGATGATATATGATGTTTGGTAATATGTTGAATGAGTTTAGATTGATCCAAAGTGTCATACGTTGGACCTAGAGGTCATTAATGGCCATTGCGCATTGCGGTATACCCAGGGATTGGTACGTGGGTTCTGGGAAGGCTTAATCCACCAAAATTTAACAAAGGGTATCGGTACGCCTAGCCACCGTATCGATACGCCTTGATAAATTTTTGTACTAGTGTCGATACACGGGCTTGAGTACCATTAAGCCCCCTTCATTTTTAAAGAGGTGTACCAATACGTGGGGTACCATATCGGTAAACGTTTTAGTCACTAGAATTCTGAGTTTTTGAGAAATCACAAGGGGGATTGGTACAGGGTCAAGGTTGTATCGCTACGAGTGGGTAAACACACTGTATCGATATGGACATATGTGTATCGGTATGAGTAGCCGTTATGTAAATTAAGCTATATCGATACGGACTTTCCCGTATCGGTACACCCTATTGATTTTGTGCATATCAATTTACTGAAGTTTTGAAATCTTACAGTTTAGCCCCTGAATGTTATGTATGCAATTGAATGAGTTCGAATGATTGTTTTGAGCTGTAATTTAACACGTGAGAATGGGATTGGTCTAATAAAGGATTGGTAACCTAAATTTTAATAAAGACCCTGTAATTTTTGAAAATTACGTTTTGATCCCTAATATGCCTTTTTGAGCAATTAAACCACGTATTGAAATCCGTTTTCAATGTAAAATATCCGCTGAAGCATCGAATTGTGCAAGTATACACGCTGCAAGTTATAGTATAAAAGATATCGCCTCCACAGGATTGGTGCCACTTCAAGAATCTAGTCTCTTGCACCGTAAAAAAAAAACACAAATAAAGGATTATAGGAGTTTTAACTAATAACTAAACTAGAAAGCAATAAAGTAAAAGAATAAATGAGATCAAAAGAGAGAGATAGGCCAGGTTATCGTGAGTTGAGGTGTGATAGCCGATTGATCGTCTTGGTAAAAGAGTGCACGGCAACTCAAATTGCCGTGGCAACTTGCACAACGGGTTGCCTTGGCAACTAATCGATGGTTGCCTCGGGCGACTAGTTGGGCAACTACTTGGGCGCCCGGGCAGCAACCTTCAAGGTTCGGGCAGAGCGCTCTTCAATGGTTTCTTCTTATCCCTAAGTCAAAACTCTAGCTACTTGTGCATGCCTTGATAATACATCCCCGCGTGAATCAAGGGTGAACAACAACCAATCTTGCGCCCCTTCTTAGCCGCTGAAATCCTTAACTTATTCCTAAGCCGGATTAATCTTCACCATCAATAGATTGAATAAAGATCATATTCATTCGCTTCTGAATCTAACTCTCCGATATTAGATAAATAGATGAAATCACGAGATCCTCTCCCAATTCACTCGCAAACAAGAATAAGAACCAAGAATGAATAAACCTTGAATAGAAAAGTGCAAACTCTTATTACCTAAACAAAATCCAATAGTTTCTCACAACCACAAAACACAATAACCATAGCCAAATAGATTTAGTTCATGGCTAGGTTCCAAAGAAACACAAGATAAATAATCCCTAGCATGAACCTAATTGAACAAGAAAGAAAAAGATGATGAAGAATGAAGCTTGTCGAAATCCTCCTTGCCCTAGATGCTTGTCAAAATTTCTCTCCTTGCCTCCTGGAGTTGTCTTCTCTTTTTGCTCTCTCTCCAGTTGACGAAATGGCCTCTAATTTATAGGGCTAGGTCAAAGTCCTTCTTTGAGGAGGAAGTTGTTGGAATTAAATTATCTTTAAAGAATATAATTCTTTATTATAATTATATTCCTACTAGAACTTCTCCTATCTTCTTGGAATTTAATTCTTCTTTAATCTCTTCATGGAAATCAAATTCCTTTGGGATTTAGCTTTGCTCCACGTCATCTTGGGCTTGTCTAGTCATCAATTTGACTACCATATCACCTTTTCTTTGTCGACAATTGCCCGCAACTGGCTCTGCGCCTCCTTCATGCATTGCCCTGGCAACTAGCTCGGCATCTCCTTCATGCATTGCCCTGGCAACTAGCTCTAGCCTTGCTTTGGCAAGTGATCCCGCACATACACACAAAACACACCAAAGCAGCATCTTTTCCCACAAAAACTACCAAGTTATGTAATCAAGCTCAACGATGGAAGGAAACATGGATTAATGCATGAATGGCTAATTATGCAACTAATATGAGCCTAAGTCTAACAATAATATGAGTAAAAAGGGTAAGAAAAATAGTACTTTTGAACACTTATCACACCCCCAAACTCGAACTATTGCTTGTCCTCAAGCAATGCAAACTAATAATTACCTCGCCAAGACTTCAATTTTCACAAACTTAGCTTTGAACTTGATTTCAATTCTCTAACCGGGCACAAAGTATGATTGGCTTTTCATTTTTCAAAACTTAGGAGTTACTCTAATCAAACTATAATGCTTGTGAGTGTGTGTGAGTTGTGTGCAAGTTGATTTTTCGATTCTATGCAAACAAGAGGTTTTCAAATTACTTCATTGGGTTCTTTTTAACATGTTTTAACTAGAGCCAGCTTTGGGCACCTCTAGTGTTTTGTTTTTAGTTTTATTAGTTAATTAATTTATTCGACTAGAGCCGGTTTCACACCTCTAGCGATCAATTTTTTTAGCACATACTAGAGCCAGTTTGCACCTCTAGTGATCAATTTTTTAGCACATGCTAGAGCCAATTTCGGGCACCTCTAGCATTCATCCAATTTTTATTCTAATCCCCAATTTGTTAATTATCAACCTAAGTTCACTAGAATTCTTAAATCAATCAAACCACAACAAGTGTTTCATCAAATTTAGCATCATAGTAAAATTCTAAGTTTTTCCATGGTTATCCTAGAATAAAAATTCTATCAATTAAGTGCATTGGCAAAGTCATCATCGGATATTCATCAAATCTAAGCAATTTTGTTCCAACTAAAGGCATGGCAAGCAATTTATGTATCCTAAATGTAATACTTAAGATGAATGTAACTAAACATGGTAACTACTAATAACAATCCCCAAACTCGAGTGAGGCATTGTCCTCAATGCATGCATTAAAGAAAAAATAAAAAAAATAAAAAAAAATAAAATGCATACGAGGACTTACTCCGAGAGTTCATCATCGTGATGATTAGTTTCCTTTGGTCGGTGTCTTGATTCTCTTGCTTGAACGCTGATGGTTGTTTTCTTGTTGCCGGTGGTGGAATCGATCCTCGTGACGGGTTGTCCTCATCGCCCTTCTTCATCAATGTCATTGGCTTTTCGCTTGGAGGATTCAATTGGTGCGGTTTTGTTGGTGCAATGGAGGACTCGTCCGAATCTGAAAAATCAGAAAATGATTCCGTAGGAGTTGATTCGGCATAGGTGCTTTACCTTGGCTTTTTTGCAAAGGGTTGCCGGATGTCTTTAGCTTTGGTTGTCGTGGCATCTTCAGGGTTGGTTGCCGTGGCATCAGCTTGTGCAGCATGATGTAGGTTGCCGCGGCATCATCTCGCTGCGGTTGCCGTGGGCGATCGCTTCATTGGTTGTCGGGCAAGGATCTCGGCAGAAAGATTGGGAACGGCACGCGATTGTCCGGTACTTTTCTAGGATGACTTGGGTGATGGCATTGTTGTGCTCCTTCATGTACCGCATGAACATTAGTTGCCGGTCTTCAATTTGCCTTAGGTGGCTTGCCAATGGTTGCAAGAGTGCTTCAAAGTGTCCCGGGTTGATGGCCGAGTTGTTCCGGGCATTAGGTGCTTGGGCATTAGGGATTGCCGGGGCGGCAGGAGTTGCCGCGGCAATTGGAGGCCTTGAAGATTTTCCCGGTGCCTCCCCATTAGCTTTTGATTTGTGCTTGATTCCAACCGACTTTGGTAGGGCCTTTTCATCGGGACTCACTTGGGACATGCATCTCCTTGCAAAGATTAGAAATTAAGCAAGGGAAGAAAAGAGAACCCTTATCTTTTGAGCTACATACAAAAAAATCTCATCACAAATAATTTTTCCAATGTTAATGATGCGATTATGCAAAATAGAATGTATGAGCAAAAGACGGGTATATCAACGGTAGTATTGTGTGTGGTGGGCATTAAAGAAGTTTTAACAAACTTATTCCATAGTTTTGCCTCGGGTTTAAGCCGAAGGCGATTTACCGTGTCTTGTATTTACCGTCGCTCCAATGAGTTCCCGGTTGAGTGAGTTCTTGAAGCACCTTGTCGAGTTGCTTGGGAGTGATTTGATCAACGAAGGCTTGATGCTCGTCCTTCAATGTAAAGCCCGTAAAAGGTGTTGACGATGTTTTTTGGACTTATGAGTATGGCCTTGTCACGAACAAAAACATAAGGATTATCCGGTTAGGTGAGTGAGCATAGAATTCTCTTACCCATGAGATGTTACCCGTTTCGATTGATGGCAAAAGATTTGCCACTTTGATGTGCAATCCTCTCAAAGATGAATGGTTCAAGGCCAAAATCTTGATGAGAGTTGGAGTATTCAAAGCCTTGTTCTTCATGAATCTTCCGCTTTCAAACTTGGAGTGAAATCTTTCTGAACCACCGTGTAGCAAACTTTTGTATCTTGGTTCTTTGGAGGAACTTGGATGAACTAAAAATTTAATTTTGGATGCCATGGATGATCTTGGTTGTGAGTTTTGTAAAAAAAATAAAAGAAAAAAAAAAGAAACTAAAAAGTTGCAAGATAAAAAGTAGGAATAGGTTAAGGGTGATGGGTTTTATAGAAAAGATAGGTGGTAAATATGGTGGGTGGGATTAGGGGAAAACGAAAAAAGGGGTTTTGGGTTTAGGGAGAGGGTGACGGCAAAGGGGGGGATTAGGGTAAATTGAGGCTTTATATAAGCCTTAGATTCAGCCCATTAGTTTCCTTTGTTGAAGATGTTTTCCTTCTTGATTAAAATTCTCTTTATCTTGAACTTTTTTCCTACAATTCAAAGACAAATCAAATAAGGATTAAAATTAAAGATAAACTAATAAAAGAAAATAAATAAAGATGTGTAAAAGAAATTCTTCTTAAACTTAAAAAAATATAAAAAAAAAAAATAATCTAAAAAAATAAAATAATAAAAATAATAAAAAAAAAAAAAAAAAAAAAAAAAAAAAAAAAAAAAAAAAAAAAAAAAAAAAAAAAAAAAAAAAAAAAAAATAAAATATCAAAGGAGAGCATGCTCATGCATCTCCTAAGTTGACCACTTTTTGTTACGCTCCACATGGGCACCATTGTAGTGCTTCAATCTTTTGTCCATTAACTTTGAATTCATGGTTGTCGAGATGGACTTGATTATCACAACACCATGGGAGAATGGTTTGACAACTTCAATGGTCCCGACCATCTTGATTTCAGCTTTCCCGAAAAAGTTTTAGCCGAGAATTGAATAAGAGAACTAGTTGCCCTAGCGTGAATTGTCGCGGCAATAGTTTCTGTCATGCCATTGCTTTGTTTTCTCCTTGTAGATTCGTGCATTGTTATAGGCGAATGCACGTAATTCTTCTATCTCATTGAGGTCCAACAAACGCTTTTGTCCGCACTTTCCCAATCCATATTCACGGTCTTGATTGCCCAATATGCCTTGTGTTCGATTTCCACCGGTAGATGGCATGTTTTGCCATAGACAAGTCGGAAGGGGGACATACCTAATGGTGTTTTGAATGCAACCGTGCGATATGCCCAAAGTGCGCCATCTAGTCTTAATGACCAATCCTTCCTAGAGGGATTTACAACTTTCTAGTATACCCTTCAATTCCCGGTTGGAAATTTTTGCTTGCCCGCTGGTTTGTGGGTGATATGCCGTGGCGATCTTGTGTGATATGCCAAGCGCTGCAACATCTTGGCAATTAGTTTGTTGTCAAAATGCTTGCCTTCACACTGATAATTGCTCTCGCATCCCAAACCGTAAATATGTTTTTCAAAAGAATCGCTGCACAATCTTGGAATCGTTGTTGGGAACCGCAGCTACCTCAACCCATTTAGACACGAGGTCGACGGCAAGTAAAATGTAGAGGTTGACTAAATAAAGATGGGAAAGGCCCCATAAAATCGATCCCCATACATCAAACAATTCCACCTCGATGATGTTCGAGCGTGATCTCATGTCGCACTAGAGATATTGTTCCCTTCCTCCGCAATGATCACATTGCTTGTAAAAGTGTAAAAGTAATATCAAACGAATCAAACGAGGTTTGGCATCCTTTTAGCAAATAGATATTTGATTGCCGAATGGTCCGTATGAACAATTACCTTTGTACCAATCAAATAGGATCGAACTTGTCAAATGCGAAAAACTACAAATTAGTAACTCTTTCTCCGTTGTTGTGTGTAATTCACTTGAGCACTATTAAGAGTTTTACTAGCGTAGTATATCACATGGAAGGTCTTACCGTGGCGCTGGCCTAGGACTGCTCCTACCGCAAAATCACTTGCATCACACATGAGCTCAAAAGGTAGCGGCCCAACTGTGGAACGACAATGGGTGCCGAGGCAAGCTTTTTCTTTAGGGTTTCAAATGCTTGGGTGCAAGAATCATCAAAATCAAGACTTTATCCTGTTCAAGCAAATTGCACAAGGGTTTAGTGATTTTAGAAAATTATGAATGAACCTCCTAAAAAACCTCGCATGTCCAAGAAAACTTCAAATTCCTTTAACCAAACTTGGTGGGGTAATCTCTCGATCACGCCCACCTTGGCTTTGTCTACTTCAATTCCTTGATGAAATCTTGTGGCCGAGCACTATTCCTTCATCTACCATAAAATGGCATTTCTCCCAATTGAGGACTAAATCGCTTTCTTCACATCTTGCCAACACCTTCTAAATTGCCGAGACAACCGTTGTCGGGTCATTACTAAAAATAGAAAAATCATCCATGAAGATCTCAAGGAAGTCTTCACCATGTCCGAAAAGAGTGCCATCATGCATCTTTGAAGGTTGTCGGGCGCACACAAACCGAACGGCATCCTTCGAAGGCATAAGTACCGTATGGGCATGTGAAGGTTGTCTTTTCTGATCTTCCGGTGCTATGGCAATTTGATTGTAACCCGAATAACCATCAAGAAAACAATAAAAGGGTTTACCTCGCAAGACGGTCAAGCATTTGATCAATAAAGGGTAATGGGAAGTGATCTTTCCTAGTGGCTTTGTTTAGCTTTCGATAATCCATACAAACCCTCCAACCGGTCACACCCCGTTGGAATGAGTTCATTGTTTTCATTACTTACCACCGTTATACCTCCCTTTTTCGGTACACATTGTACCGGACTTACCCATGTACTATCGTGAGATAGGGTATATAATGCCAAGTCAAGCCACTTGATGATTTCTTTCATTACAACCCTTTCATGGCATGATTCAGTCTCCTCCGGGCCTCAATTGAAGGTTTGTGATCATCTTCCAACAAAATCTTGTGCATGCACACCGCCGGCTAATTCCTTCAAGTCGGCAATTGTCCACCCTATTGCCTTTTTGTGTAGCTTCAACATCTTGATCAACTTTTTTCCTGCTCAGGCTGTAACTTAGAAGAAATAATTACAGGCAATGTATTATCGGTTCCTAAGTATGCATATTTTAGTTGCTCGCAATTGTTTCAACTCAAGAATCGTGGTTGTTCAATAGAGGGTTTTTCGAGCTTACCTTCCTTACCCGAGTAATCCAAAGGGTTCAAAGTATGTACCGGGTCGATTGACTAGCCAATTTGCCTCTTCTTGTTGTTCCTCATCGACCGGTTCTTCATACTCCTCAGTTCCTCTTGATCGGCAAATGTAGTTGCCGAGGCAACTAAATTCCTCGTCGGTTAAACTCATGTGGCATGAAAGAAGTTGGCATTCTTCGATCATCGGGCATGCCTTAGTGTTTGGAACACATTTAGTTTAACTTGCTGGTCATTCACCTCATTGTGAGTTCTCCTTTCAACATCGATCAAGGTTCTCCTGTTGCTAGGAATGGTCTCCCGAGAATGATAGGTGCATGCTCATCCGCTTCACAATCCAAAACAATAAAGTCAGCGGGAAAATAAATTTATCGCCTTTGCTTTGCGACTTATCAAGAAACTAATTAAAATTCTTGCTGTTTGATTTTTGCTTTGAGTCGCCTTGTCCCTTTTGATTTTCCAATGATTTGATTCTTGAATTTGGTTTTGCAATGGAACCTCTTTCTTGACGGCAAAAGCATCGGGAAATGAAGTTACTATTCAATCAAGACCGCCTTTTCAAGATGTAAAAGCATTTAGAGAATTTTTCCAAAGAACTAGATGTTGTCATTGCTTATTGACGTAACTTCGTGGCATATTTGATTCGAATCCCGATGCTTGTGCATTCTGATTGTTCTGCCTTAGAGCATTGTTGGGATTACTCCATGAAAATTTGGGGTGCTTCTTCCAAGCTAGATTGTATGTATTGACATCACATTGTTGTTCCACATGTAATTCCCCACATAAAGCTGGATTCCTTCTGATACATTCAGAAGAATTATGGTTATCACCACAAACTCATTTAAAGAATCCATTAAATTGACCTCATGTTCATGTTGTTTGGTTTGCATGTTCTCACCATCTTGGTATGCAAATTTTAAACAGGCTTGCCAAGAATGATTATCAATTCCCATCTACTAGAAGAGGAGGAGTTAGACGCTCAATACATGAACTAGGATCATCAGATTCAATTTCGCACACTTGGCCACTTTAACCAAGATGGTCCGTAACATGCAAAACCAAACAACACACATGAAGTCAAGGTAATGGATTCTTTTTTGTGAGTTATGTGGTGATAACCATAATTCTTCCGAATGTATGCAGAATCCGAATCCAAATTTCTATGTGGGGAATTACAATCGAACAACAATGTGATGTCCAATACATACAATCCAAATTGGAAGAAGCACCCAAATTTTTCATGGAGTAATCCCAACAATGCTCTAAACCAGAACAATCGTAATGCACAAGCATCGGGATTCCAAAGAGAATATGCCACGGCAATAGTTGCCGCAAAGAACAACCGACAACATCTAGTTCTTTGGAAAATTTTCTAAATGCTTTTATGATGAAAATCAATCTTATATGGCTGAGAATAGTAATTTCATAAAAAGAACTGATGCTTTTATTAACAGATCTAGATGAGATTGCAAAACCAAGAGGCGGCAATCAAATCATTGGAAAATCAAGTCGGACAATTTGCTCAAAATCAATACTAGACCGCAAGGAGGTTTACCTAGCGATATCAAGTCGCAAGAGGAACTGCCATGAGCAATGTAAGGCAATCACCACTAGAAGTGGCCAACAACTTAGAGAGGCTCAAACCCGCTCATCAAACAAAACTCCACAAAAAGATCAAGATGAACCTAGCGGCAAAGCCTCGATGTCAACTGTGAATTGCCGCGCAACCGCAATAAGCATGCCTCGAAATCGACGATAAAGATGCCTCGCAACTTGTGATAAGCATGCCTCGGCAACCCCAATTGATAATGCCTCGGCAACTCCAGCTTGTCCCAAAGAATGCCATCAATCAGGTTCCAAACCAATGAAAGGATCAAGATATCCGACTTCCACCACCATTCCCACAAAGGTTGAAGCGACAAAAGCAAGAATATCAATTCAAGAAGTTTCTTGATATCCTAAAGCAAGTCCACATCAACTTGCCATTGGTGGAAGCAATTGAACAAATGCCAAACTATGCCAAGTTTCTAAAGACATTGTGTCCAAGAGAACAAGGCTAGAGAGTTTGAAACAATTGCCGCAATGTAGGGATGCATGGCAATGTTGCACAATCGTATGCCACCCAAGTTGAAGGATCCCGAAAGTTCACAATACCCTGCTCCATTGGAAATCACTATGTCGGGAAAGCATTATGCGACCTTGGGGCTAGTATAAACTTGATGCCTAAATCGGTTTTCCAAAACTAGAATCGGGAAGGCAAGACCTACAACAGCTTATGCTACAAATAGCCGACAGATCCTATGTGCATCCAGAGGGAAAAAATCGAGACATACTGGTAAAAGTTGATAAATTTATTTTTCCCACTGACTTTATTGTTTTGGATTGTGAAGGTAGATGAGCATGCACCTATCATTCTCGGAGACCATTCCTAGCAACAGGAGAACCTTGATCGATGTTGAAAAGGAGAACTCACAATGAGGGTGAATGACCAGCAAGTTAAACTAAATGTGTTCCAAACACTAAGGCATGCCGATGATCCGTAAGAATGCCAACTTCTTCATGCCACGGCAGAGTTTAACTTCGACGAGGAATTTAGTTGCCTCGCAACTACATTGCCGATCAAGAGGAACCCGAGGAGTATGAAGAACCGGTCGATGAGGAACAACAAGAAGAGGCAAATTGGCTAGTCAATCGACTGTGTACATACTTTGAACCACCGGATTACCTGTAAGGAAGGTAAGCTCAAAAAACCCTATTGAACAACCACCGATTCTTGAGTTGAAACAATTGCCGAGAGCAACTAAAATATGCATACTTAGGAACCGATAATACATTGCCTGTAATTATTTCTTCTAAGTTACAGCCTGAGCAGAAAAGAAGCTGATCAAAATGTTGAAGCTACACAAAAAGGCAATAGGTGGGACAATTGCCGACTTGAAGGGAATTAGCCCGGCAGTGTGCATGCACAAGATTTTGTTGAAGATGATCACAAACCTTCAATTGAGGCCCAGAGGAGACTGAATCATGCCATGAAAGGGGTTGTAATGAAAGAAATCATCAAGTGGCTTGACGCCGCATTATATACCCTATCTCCGATAGTACATGGGTAAGTCCGTACAATGTGTACCAAAAAAGGGAGGTATAACGGTGGTAAGTAATGAAAATAATGAACTTATTCCAACCAGATCAGACCGGTTGAGGGTTTGTATGGATTATCGAAAGCTAAACAAAGCCACTAGGAAAGATCACTTCCCATTACCCTTTATTGATCAAATGCTTGACCGCCTTGCAAACCCTTTTATTGTTTTCTTGATGGTTATTCAGTGTTACAATCAAATTGCCATAGCACCAGAAGATCAAGAAAAGACAACCTTCACATGCCCATACGGTACTTATGCTTTCCAAGGATGCCGCTCGATTGTGTAACGCCCCGCAACCTTCCAAAGATGCATGATGGCACTTTTTTTCGATATGGTCAAAGACTTCCTTGAGATCTTCATGGATGATTTTTCTGTTTTTGGTAATGACTTCGACAAATGCCTCGCAAATTTAGAGAGGGTGTTGGCAAGATGTGAAGAAACTGATTTAGTCCTCAATTGGGAGAAATGCCATTTTATGGTAGATGAAGGAATAGTGCTCGCCACAGATTTCATCCAAGGGAATTGAAGTAGACAAAGCCAAGGTGGACGTGATCGAGAGATTACCCCCACCAAGTTCGGTAAAGGAATTCAAGCTTTCTTGGACATGCAGGTTTTTACAGAGGTTCATTCATAATTTTTCTAAAATCACTAAACCCTTGTGCAATTTGCTTGAACAGATAAAGTCTTCGATTTTGATGATTCTGCACCCAAAGCATTCAAAACCCTAAAGAAAAAGCTTGCCTCGCACCCATTGTCGCTCCACCAGATTGACGCTACCTTTGAGCTCATGTGTGATGCAAGTGATTTCGCGGTAGGAGCAAATTCTAGGCCAACGCACAGGTAAGACCTTCCATGTGATATACTACGCTAGTAAAACTCTTAATAGTGCTCAAGTGAATTACACAACAACGGAGAAAGAGTTACTAGTCAGTAGTTTTCGTGATTTGACAAGTTCCGATCCTATTTGATTGGTACAAAGGTAATTGTTCATACGACCATTCGCAATCAAATATCTATTTGCTAAAAAGGATGCCAAACCTCGCTTGATTCGTTGGATATTACTTTTACAAGAATTTGATATTGAAATTAAGGACAGAAAGGAACAAAAATCAAGTGGCCGATCACTTATCACGCTTTAGAACGCAATAGGGAGGAGGACGCGGATCTAGAGATATGCGATGCATTCCCGATGAACAAATTTTAGTTGCCTCGCAACCATGGACGCGCATGCCTCGGCAACCCCTGGACGCCGACCCTCACGCCTTGGAACGCTCAACCATGGATGGACGCCTGCAACGCCTGCGACGGCAACTCTCGACGCCGCAACCCTTGACGCCCTTTGACGCTTGACGCACACGCCGGCAATTTTGGGAGCAATACCACGGCAAGACATGCCTCAACAATACCCCGGTACGCTGGATTTAGTTAATTTCTTGTTTGTGGTATTTTACCTTATGGCATTACTCACCAAGGGAAGAAGCGGTTCCGCCATGATGCTAAGCATTACTTTTGGGACGAGCCTCTTTGTTTAAACAATGTGCAGATCAGTTATACGCCGATGTGTCCCCGAAGAAGAGCAATGTAAATGTACTCCGCAATGCCATTCTTCACCCTATGGAGGACATTTTGAGGAACTCGCATCACGCCAAAGTTTTGCAATCCGTTTGTATTGGCCAACATTGTACAAAGATGCCCAAGACTTTTACAAGCAATGTGATCGCTGCCGAGGACGGGCAATATCTCTAGACGACATGAGATGCCGCCCAAAACATCATCGAGGTGGAATTGTTCGATGTATGGGGGGATCGATTTTATGGGACCTTTCCCATCTTCATTCGCAACCTCTACATTCTACTTGCCGTCGACTACGTGTCTAAATGGGTTGAGGCAGCCGCAGCTTCCCAACAACGATTCCAATGCCAAGATGTTGCAACGCTTTATATCACACAAGATCGCCACGGCATATCACCCACAAACCAACGGGCAAATTTCCAAAAATTTCCAACCGGAATTGAAGGGTATACTAGATGAAAAAGTTAAATCCTCTAGAAGGATTGGTCATTAAGACTAGATGAAAACATGCCATTTGGGCAAATCGAACACAAGGCATTCAAAACACCCTTAGGTATGTCCCCTTCCAAAAGCGTCTATGGCAAAACATGCCATCTACCGCTGGAAATCGAACACAAGGAGAAAACAAAGCAATGGCATTTATATTTTTTTATTTTTATTTTTATTTTTTTATTTTATTTTTTTTTTATTTTTTTTTATTTTTGATTATTATTATTATTTTTAGGATTTTTTTTAATCAAGTTTAAGAATCCATTATACATCTTTATTTATTTTCTTTTATTAGTTTATCTTTAATTTTAATCCTTATTTGATTTGTCTTTGAATTGTAGGAAAAGAAAGTTCAAGATAAAGAGGAATTTTAATCCAAGAAGGAAAACATCTTCAACAAGGAAACTAATGGCTGAATCTAAGGCTTATATAAAGCCTCCAATTTACCCTAATCAAACCCCCTTGCCGCCACCCTCTCCCTAAACCAAAACCCTTTTTTTTTTTTTCCCCTAATCCCACCCACCATATTTACCACCTATCTTTTTATAAAACCCATCACCCTTAACCTATTCCTACTTTTATCTCTTGCAACTTTTTAGTTTTTTTCTTTTTTTTATTTGTTTTTACAAAACTCACAACCAAGATCATCCATGGCATCCAAAATTAAATTTTTAGTTCATCCAAGTTCCTCCAAAGAACCAAGATACAAGAAGTTTGCTACACCGTGGTTCAAGAAAGATTTCAATCCAAGTTTGAAAGCCGGAAGATTTATGAAGAACAAGGCTTTGAATACTCCAACTCTCATCAAGATTGAGAATTTATGCTCACTCACCTAACCCGATAATCCTTATGTTTTTGTTCGTGATAAGGCCATACTTATAAGTCCCAAAACGCCAACACCTTTTACGGGCTTTACATTGAGAAGGACGAGCATCAAGCCTTCGTTGATCAAATCACGCCCAAGCAACTCGACAAGGTGCTTCAAGAACTCACTCAACCGGGAACTCATTGAACGACGGTAAATACAAGGGCACACGTAAATCGCCTTCGGCTTAAACCCGAGGCAAAACTATGGAATAAGTTTGTTAAAACTTTTTAATGCCCACTCACACACAATACTACCGCTGATATACCACGCCTTTTGCTCATACATTCTATTTTGCATAATCGCATCATTAACATTGGAAAATTGCTCAAGCAAGAGAATCAAGACACCGACCAAAAAGGAAACTAATCATCCACGATGACGAACTCTCGAGTAAGTCCTCGCTTGCATTTTATTTTTCACTGAGTTTGGGGGATTGTTATTAGTAGTTACCATGTTTAGTTATATTCATCTTAAGTATTACATTTAGATACATAAATTGTTTGCCATGCCTTTAATTGGAACAAGAATTGCTTAGATTTGATGAATATCCGATGATGACTTTGCTAATGCACTTAATTGATAGAATTTTTATTCTAGGATAACTATGGAAAAAACTTAGAATTTTACTATGATGCTAAATTTGATGAAACACTGTGGTGGTTTGATTGATTTAAGGAATTTAGTGAACTTAGGTTGATAATTAACAAATTGGGGGATTAGAATAAAAATTGATGAATGCTAGAGGTGCCCAAATTGGCTCTAGCATGTGCTAAAAAATTGATCACTAGAGGTGCCCAAAACTGGCTCTAGTATGTGTTAAAAAAATTGATCGCTAGAGGTGCCCAAAACCGCTCTAGTCGAATAAATTAACTTAAGAAAAACTAA